>JAOXNO010000070.1:33333712-33368399 GCA_028565335.1 Limnodromus scolopaceus
TTCTTCATAAGGGAGATGCTCCAATCCTTGAATCATCTTCGTTGCCCTTTGCTGGACTCTTTCCAGTAGTTCCCTGTATCAGTTTACACATATGCACCAACTGCAGCTGAACATTCATCTTTACACCAACTGAGGTATTCAGCTGGCAGTTCCTCTTGAAAACAATGGATCCATTATGAATACATAAACAAAATGTCTTCAATAAAAAGATTAAATAGCCAAAATTTGATCAATTTATATTAAATTATTCTTGATAAGCTCATGCCAGAACAAAGCAATTATTCTGCATTAATTCAACAATTAAAAGAAAACAAAAATCTTTAAAAATTTATACCCTTACAATTGAAAGGGATACAATTGTATATCATGTTTAATGCAGCTCAGCAAGTGCTTTAAGCTCTATTAAGTTTAATAAATATACAACCACCCTATGGAACCCAATAAAAAAAAATTACAGATGATCTAAGAACACATTAAGAATCAAAACTGAAATGCAAACACAGTATTTGAAGCCTCTCCTTCCAGGAACTCATGTTTATGTAAACCAGAAGCAGCTCATAATATACAGACAAAACATTATACTTATTAAAAAAAAAATAAATCATGGCCACACAGCTCTTCTCTCAGCATTCTGGGTTTTATTATTTACATAAAAGTAATATTCATAAAAGCACAGACAAATCTACCACATGCGTACACATATTAGAGTACACTGTCCCTGTCCTGAATGCCCAGGGGCCTGCCCTACCAATGACAAGATATCTATCTACTGTGGGGTTGGCGGGACCAAGAGCAACTGCCATAGCTCAGAAATATGCTGCTGGTCATCCACGTGTCCTCTAACAACAAAGCATCCCTTCAGCATCACAGCACCAAAGACAGGAACCATGTTGAGTGAATGAACCAAACAATACAATCCTAATAAAACTGAACTTACAAAAAATGCATCTCTGGCCCCTCATTGAGGGGAAAGCAAACACATGAGCAGTAAGAATAGCTTGGACACTCAAAATATAGGTGGACTTAAAACCATCCTAACTTCAAATTACTTCCTAACTTCAACCCCTGGCTTACAGGAAGCTCAGGTTGTGTTCTGATCATGTGGAGGAATGTGCTCCTGACCATGTGGTTGACGCATCTAAATCTTTCCTGATATTAAAATCACAATCCTATCAAAACTTTCAAGGAGCAGGTGAGTAGGCCTTTGAGGCAGATGGGAATAAGGTCTCCCCATGCACATTGCCCACCCTTGCTTCCCAGCTGGTCTGACAGTACAGAGAGGATGGGACCTCCTCCACAATAGACTGCACCCTACCAGCAAGGCTGTATGGCAAGCCAATGTTTATATCTCTGTCCTCTGCCATATAGGATTTTGTGCTCTGGCCCAACTTATAGAATCATAGAATGGTTAGAATTGGAAGGGACCTTGAAGATCATCCACTTCCAACTCCTCTGTTGTGGGGAGGTTGCTCAAAGCTCCATCCAACCTGGCCTTGAGCACTTCAAAGGATGAGGCATCCATAGCTTCTCTGGGCAACCTGTTCCAGTGTCTCATCGCTCTCACAGTCAAGAATTTCTTCCTGATATCTAATCTAAATCTACAACTTCTTCAGAAGAACAAAGCCACAGGGACACTGGTATACCAATATCCCTTGAGAATACAGTACAACTGTAAAATCAGTCAGCCTCACGCAGCCTGGAACGAAATCAGGGACCACACAGGACTTCCCAGCTGTCGTTATACTGCACACACATCAGCCAAGAAGTCTGGAGGATGGCAGGGATAAAATGCAGTCCCTCTTGCTCCAAAGCTGGCAGTGCCTTCCACCCAAACACTATGAGACTGCTTTAGCTCTCACAGGCTGGGGCTTCCATGCTCTCGCATCCCCGTTTTATCATGTAGCAGGTTCCTACCCCGCTGCACTTACCACCACATTACAAAGCATTGCCAATACACTGATATGCTAATACATCAGTACACGAAATAAATAACTGGCTCCAAGCATGTACTTCTTGTTAGCAGACATCAAAGCAACATTCAGAGGAGATCAACACCCTTACTCCTGTTTTAAATATGAGGGCACTGAAGCCCAAAGGAACGATTTCTCTTGCCTGCAATCAGCCAGCAGCAGAGGTGCAGCTACAAACAGATTCCAAGCACATATAAGCAATATACACCACACTGTAGCTGTAGACAAAAATTTCAATAATATAATCCACAGTGAATGTCAGAAAGTCCATAAAAATCTCATGACAACTATATACTTATCAAGGCATAATCAGCTTAAATGAGAAATAAAAACATATTATGCTTCCAAAAGAAGACTATAGGCTGGGTGGCTGATTTAGCTTTCTTTATATCCAGTGATAAGCTCTTGATGTATCAGTATAGAACTTTAAACATATTAGCCCAAATAAGGAAAAGAAAATTAATTTGAAATTTCTTTCATGATGCTACTTAGAAGCAGGACATGCTCTCTATTGCTCATTTTTCCCTCTGCACTCATGAAAAAATTCCTGAACTACCTATCCCGTAGCGATGGCTGATGTTCCACTTATAAATATAAACCATCAAAGCCCACTCTCCTCACTAGCCTAGCTTCTCAGGGGGACTATTTGAACCTCTCTAAATATGTTAAGGTTTACATCATCTAATTGCAAAAGGCGTTGTATAAGCATTAGAGTCAAGTTATGACATTCTTACAATAGAATGAAGAGTTGATCCAATCAACAGCAAAGTTAAAAAAAAAATAAAAAAAGCAGTAATGCAATTGAAATGTAGCTATTTTTAAATATCTCTCTGTCCTCTACTTACTAACTGGAGACACGGACCCACAAAGGAGGAATTGAAAAGCTTTCTCACCCCCTGTTGTTTTTCAACAAGAAACCCCTCACATTACACAGCTGTTTGCTTAATACAACTTGTTCTTATAAAAGCTCTTGAGGCCAAGAGGTCTCTGCTGTGCCTGCCTTCATGTTTGACTAACCAGTCCGCATCATGTAATTCTCCACAGTTTTGGGCAAATATGCATCATTTTAATTAAATTAAAAAGGAATCTATGTGGGCTTTTGAGCCTTGGTATTGAATTAATTTTAAGGGACTATCTGAAGGGATAGTGTTACAGATCACATGCAAGTCTCTCCGCTGATGGACCTGGAAAAACTGGACATAAAAACCCAAGCAAATAATTCAAAGCACATGTTGGAAGTTATGTTATAACACAAAAAAACCCAAAAACATTTTAAGGACTGAATGTATTTTGAACTCTCAACAATGGTTATCTTATGTATAGGAAACAATTCAGCATATTAAATAAAATAGCTTGTAGAAGCCCATACAGATGTGCAAGCTCTTCCCAGACATAAATACAACAGTATCTATCTCCATTTCCAGTTCCCTATCTAAAAAGCGGGATGATGATCCTCTCTTTTTTCATCTTTGAATTGTCCATTTAAACTTCAGCAGCAGAAGCTTTACCTTGGTATAGGTTTATATAAGTTCTGACAGAGCCACATTCTGATCTCCATTCTGACTCAGTCACTAAACAAATAACTGTCACCAAGTTCATGGTTCCATAAGCTTGGCAGTTGGGATAGCACTTTTACAATTATCAGATGTATCTGAAGGAAAGCCTGAGCTGGAGAAAATTATCATACTAAGGCCTGCCAGAGATCCAAGATACAAAGAGCTCCTCAAAAGACAGAGCGGGCTTTCTATAACTAGAGAAAGTTACTCCAAAGCACCATCAGCATAGACTCCCATGACAGGACAGCTATCCAAAATAACTCTGCAATATGTAATTTATTTTTTTACCATTCACAGCTGCATAATAAATCAATACATAAAGGTTGTAAGTAGCTTTTAAACTAACGTATTTGTTTCACTTGAATGCTCAGCAGGAAGCTTTACTGAAAAGCACTTCTGCCAAAAAAGCTTCAGCTCCTGGCATTCTGTATTACTTGTACTTCATTATCAAACTCAAATATCTGGGATATATGCTTTATTAGTAAATACTAGTATCGTCTGGTTCTGAAATTTGGCTGTGGTCTGTTCCGTATGAGCTGGTGACACACCATAGAAGAGTACACAAGAAGAAATAAATAATGACTGCAAGATGACTTTGTGAGTTATTCTGCTGGGGACAGAATTAAATTTAAACACATGAGGAGGCTAAAGGATACTGTCTGGTTGTTTTTATAGGTTACTCCTTTAGTTCCATTAAAATAAAGTTTGTGGGGCAAAATATCATTATAGGTTCTAATATGTGCTGTCATATGAGAGGGTTTTCCCTCCATGCAGCTCTATGCAGGGTATCAGCGAGGAGCACGTGGGTGCTGTGGTCTCAGCGAGCTGGTGGACGGCCAGGGAAGTATCAAAGACAATGAAAGCCCTGCCTCTGCTGTCCCAATATTATGAAATAGGAGAGCTTTGGCTAAGGAAAGAAAGATTACAGCAGTACGGGATAAGTCAATTATTCCCCTTTTGAAGCAAGCAGACACTCGGGTGGAAGACTATCACTTCCAGGTACCACTACTGCCTCTGCCTCCCTAGCCTGTTGCTACAACTCATCACGTAATAATGAAATATTTTAGTGCATTGTATTAACTTCATTGAGACAACACAACATTCAAATTAGGCTAAAGGAAAAGCTTTCCTTTATAAAGCCATCCACAGGGCACATGTTAAGGCTAATACTGCACCCTCCCAGCATCCATGGAGTTCTCATCAAAGCAGTGAAGCACCTGAGATTTACAGAGGGTTGCAAGCAGGGCCAGTGCCAAAGGGCTCCAAGAGGCACGCTCTGACTGCTTTACTGGCAATGCATTAACCAAAGAAGTTGGTCAGCTATTTGTGAAACGCTAGTATTTTTCAAAGGGGGGAAAAAAATCACTAACTCCATATATTTCATCATGTTTAACAAAACAGAGCAAGTTGAATAAATATTGAACATAGAAAAACCCCACCACCCTTGAAACCCAGCAACTGAAAATGATCCAGTCAAACATCTGTGATAACAGACCTAAGTACACGGCAGTTTCCAAGTGAGAAACTCATGGTGAAGACTGAAGAGAAATAACAACCTCAAAACCCGCTTGCACATGCGTGCCCAAACACCTGAAAATCCACCCTAAAAGCATTCCTTAATGCTAATCAGGTGTAGTAAGTCTGTCTCAGAATACTAGGCTAAAGCTGCTTCCTTGTTTTGGTAAAAACATGCACTGACCTCTTTAAAATACCATTATAATTACCAAAGCAATTTTGAAAAAATGCAACTTTTTATCACTAGTTTTCCTTCCAGTACTATCCACCCAAATGGAGTGTCTCAGCAGCAGGGAGACCACTGGGTCACTGTGTTTGTGTAGGAGTTGCTTTATGAACTGTTTTATACATAGCTGGCTTCTCCCAACATTTGGGAATTTTTCCCCCCAGAAACAGCCCTAGGGACCAAAGCAAAACAAAATTCTCTTGGAATAAGTTAGAGAGATTAAATGTACCATACGTTTAAAATATGATCCTTTGAAAGTACCTATTTTTTGAGAGCAGATTGGGTTTTTCCTATTTCAGTGGTATTGTCTAGTGTGTCAAAGGGCAGGAGTGGCCCTCTAAGGCCTTAAACTCCTCTTTCTCATCTAAACAACACAAAAAGCCAAATTCCGCCCTCGACTTGTAAGATCATGGGACCACAGTCACTGGTCACACAGCCACAAATGAATGAAGGATTTGTTTCATCCTCTTCAACTGAAAAACAGGGCAATCCACTTGCAAAGGAAACATGAAATCCCATATGCGTAATTTAATGCACAGAATATTTATAACTGTCCTTGTTCTTCCTCCTGGAGAGCCCAGAACATTCACAGACTTGGACGGCTCTCACTCATCCACTAAGCTTTTCTATTTTTTCACATGGAGTTGGCAAACTGTGCTTGATCAAACCGATCGATGACAGAAGAGAAGCTGAGGACTTGGAGGCTTTGGGCATCACTTCTAAGGACACACAGTTGGGATGGACAAGGGATGGACAAGGCACAGCTTCCTTGTTTCCCTGCTCCTAAGCATCTACTGCACTAACTCACAAACAGAATGGGGATGGGGGAAGCAGAACATCCTCCGTCCTACAAGTAAAAACCCTGCTAGCTGGAAAAAACCACCAAAAAAGCTGAAAACCCAGTTTTCTATGCTTGGCACTGCCCAGGTTCATAGGCCATCTCTGGCTGGTGCTGTGACCTTCCTGTTAAGAGAACAAACAGTCCACAAAAATGTGGGCAGCTTTTTGTCTTTGGAAAAATGGCAAGGCAATGGGCTGGCGTGTACGGAAAGTCTTACATCTGAACATCTTCTTCACTCTCCGCAATGCCGGTGGGACCACATAACTTTGCTGAAAAACAGGTATCACATGGTGATTTGGTAGTTGTCAGCAATGAGCCAAATCTCTTCCAAGACTTCACACTTAAAATAGGAAAAGATGCCTTGCCAAAATTGGCTTTTTCTACAGTAAAACCAGACTGTAACCTGAAATACTCTGTTCACATGAATCACTTATATATATTCTATATGTGGCAGTACATTTCAAGAATTCACGTGCCAAAAAAGAGGGGACAACCTCAGTCTTGAAGCTTCTATTTTCAAAAATACCTCTGTTCCCTTCCATTGCAGGTGCAATAATCCTGGCACAGCATTCTCCAGCCTCCACCCTTCTAAAGACTGAAGTGAGGGGTGTGGGGGGTATGTGGGTATGTGTGTGTCGATGGAAAATCCCATAAAATATTAAGAGTCAAGTTTCAGACAGTCCTGCAGAGACATAAAAGATTTCAGGACGTCTCATATCACGTATATGGAAACTTTCTCTCCTCCCCATCCCACCTGCTTCTTTGTGTGCTGTTTACTGGATGCCTGCTTGTCTTTGCCCTACAGGTTGTTTCATTTCATGGACATTCAGTGAAAACAGCTGATGATGAACCACTGTTTTATCCTGGGATAAAAAAGCACAAGTAGCTATTAACTCTCCGTATAAACAAAAAATTACACAACTCATTCCCTACCTGCCCAGCGGCTAACAGTCTGGCTAGGTCAGTCATCCTCTGCTAAGATGTTAAAATCTAAAATACTGAGATCTGGTTTTAATTCTCTGTACTCTGACTTCCTAAGCTGTTGGGCTGGGCACGTTTCAGAGACAGACGGTTCTTTAGGGTTCACATACTTAGAAGAGTTCACATACAGAAGTAAAGAAAAATAAAGAAATCAAACGCTGTCAGTTGAAACAGCCCTTTACACGCAAAGTACCTTTCTGATGTATAAACCTCTGATAAATGTGCTCTTCAGAACCAACAGACAGAGAACAAAGTCCCAAAGGAGCTTTACCACAGCTCCTTATTTTGCTGAGTGTCTCAGCAAGGACACAGTTCTCTGAACAAAAGGGATTTTTTAAAATATTTTTTTTTCAAGGAGATGTAAGAGCTCTGGGTATTAAAGCTCCCATCTTTGGCAAGCATCTTAATTTCTTCAAAAGCCACAGGGAAGAGAGCACCTGACAATACATTTTTGGTATAAATTTTTTTTACACCAATGCCTAAAATAGACTTTTTTACCTGTTTGGGTTTTGGGTTTTTTTTTAACAAATAGGCTGATCCAATTTTCAACTGGATGAGGAGAAGCTCCCTGGTTTGCTAACATAGTGCAGAAGTCATCCCATTAATTAAATGTTTTGATAATATATTCTTTTTTCATTAGACATGAGTTTTACTGTTACTGATGATGACATCTAAGGCATAACAGAATTACTGTTGCCAAGGCTGAGCTTCTGGTCATGCCTCAAGTCAGTCTTTCAATTTCTTTGGAGAATTCTGCACATGAAGCCAAATAGGAGTCTCATCCAGCTCTCGTCCATATCAGTTGGAGGCTCTCCCAAATCATTCATTGAAGTCAGATTCAAAAGAGTGATCATGAATAAGCCACATTTGCATTCAGTGGCTGGCTGCGTGTACCAGAAGAATTCCCTTTCTTCTAAGAAATATTGTGCAGAAATCAGAGTTGGAAAATTGACATGAAAGCATAAGACAGCTCACAGCACAAAAAATCCTGCACTGATTTTCAGAAAGAGTATCTGTTTTAGAGAGAAGTTATTCCTAATCCTCTTTTTCACATGGTTATTTACTGTTTGTTAAGCACTCCCCATCTGTCCAGTGCTGTGGAAAGCTTCACTTTGCTTCTCCACTAGTCTCTGGCACTGCCCTCTTGAGTTTAACACTATTTTTCTCATTTTTACAGACAATTTGACTCTACCTACAGCATCTGGATTTTGTGGCTGTGTCTACAAACTGTGCTTAGTAACAGAAAGCTTTGCTGTTGGCCGTAAAATGCACACACTGAAACCATCATTGCAAGACACTATACTATTTGAAGGTTCTGTGAGGCAGGTTCCCCAATCCAAATCTCTGCTTGTGTAACATGGAGTGATGTTTCCATAATATTCATGAACCGCAGCAAATTGTCACACAACGGTCTTTTCTTCTAAAAAGGTACCTATCAGCTCAACTTTGTCTGTGGTCAGTCACCATTTCCATCATAAAGTTCTACTTTTTTGTGCTTATAAAATATGGCAATAAAATATCATGCCAAGACTAAACTTGGCATACAAGTTCTGTCCAGAACTAACCCCAATTAATGTTTTTCAGCTAGCAAGTAAACTCACTTAGTCATTTTTAAATTACTTGAAAATGAAAGCCGTAGAGGTTCTGGTTCTCATCATTCTCTTGCAGTCACAGGTTGGCAGTTTCTGCACCCCTTAACTACTCAGCTAAAGCAGTTTGCGAGGACCCCTTCTCATCCTGAATGTCCTGAAGAGGCTTCGCACCGCAGATGGGATTACACACGCCGCTCCCTGCCTCGCCTTAGCTATAGTGAGTGAGGCTGAAGAGAGATGTTATAGCTGGATTACTGCGTGCTGTTTGGAGCTCAAAACCAAATATAATAAACTCGGGTGTTTCCCGTTTGCACCACTGGAGATGCCAGCTGCAGGAACAGGGACCTTACAGCCTTGACAAGCGTATCTCGGACACACCATGGAATCACTTGGAGTATTTCCAGGCAACCATACAGAGGTACCTACATTCTTCATTCTACTCTTTCATGAACTGCTTATGGAGAACTAGATCGGTAGAAATCAGTCTGGCAAAGTGTTCTGGAACACTAGATTTTATCGAAGGACAGTCTACTACAATACTTGCTCAGCCATTTTTTGGAGAGTAAATGTAACAGAGATATTCTTCAAAAGTTCTTTTTCTTTGCACTTAAATCTAAGCTTTGTCTGTTCTTTGCACCATCATAGATTTGTTGTCTGCAGCTGTTTAGAGGCTCTTGCTTGCATTAGGATTCCACTGTGTTGTGTGTTATTCAGCCCTTCACAACTTCCAACCCTGAACCTGCAAATGAACCCAACATCCATCAAGTTTCATCAGTGCATCCTAAGGGCAAAGAGGTCTCTGCTAATGGACCCTACCGTGAGACCTGATCTTCATCCATATGTGATGTGTGATTTGTTTTCTGATCTGCAGATTTCCAAGAACAAAGAGGGATAATAAATTATTACTCTGAATATCTGCCCCATTCTGATTAATCATGCCCATGACGCATATAAAGACTTCTTGGGAACACCATTTGTTGCTATCAAGTCTCAGCTGCTGTCTTTTCTAGAGCATTTCAAACCGTACATATACTTCACAGTTCAGCTTTTCTGTTGCTACAATGTGTTAGCAATTAGTGTACAATAAACAAGCAGACAATTGTTCCATTTCCAGGGAATAAAATCTCCAAGGATATAAAATGGAATAGAAACTATCCATCCTTCCCCATATCCTGAGAGTTAAAAATACAGCAAGCAATTAAGTCCCCAAACGCACTACATGGTTTAGGCCATAGTTAAACAGCCACTTCAATTTGGCATATGCTTTTACTGCTCCCAAAGTCTTGACCTCTCCTTACCCTTAACTATTCACTCCCTGCTTCTCCTTGGTGTTAGCACACCGAGCAGGACGCTCAAGCAACCCTATGATAAGGTGGGCCAAAGAGTTATCTCTATCAAAACCAAGGTTTTTTTGCTTAGCTTAGCTTTCAGCTGGGTCAGCCCCCTTGATGTGACTCATTGTGGTACCACATAAATGCCAAAGGAGGAGAGGGTGAGATGAGGTGAGGATTGCATAAGCTGGGGTGACTGCCAAAGACACGCTCATGCAACCACAGCCCCAGCCCCAGTCTTATTCCTGGGGGCAGAAATGTGAGAGGGAGCCTGCTTTCTCTACCAGCTCCCCTTTGGCAGTGGCAGCCTCCCAAGTCCTTGGGGTCCGGAGCAGCTTCTCTGGGTAGCAGGATTGCTAAGAGGTCCTGGGAAAACCCCAGCAACGCAGCGCTAATGAACACCGCTTGTAATGGGACAAACAAATGTAACCAAAGGACATCGCTTTGATCTCGTGCAAGGCAAGTGAAGTTTCTCCTCTGTCAAGATGCTATCGTTTCCCCAGTTCGAAGGTTGAAGGAGGATGTTATAGGGTTGACAAAATGGACCCTGAGAATATGAGGAAGAGAGCAAAATTAAAAATCATAATGTATCGTTACACTTTCACTTGCAAATCTACTTTTCCCCAAGCAGAGCCTGTGCTCAACAGCCAGAGGTCACTAAAAGATGAGGATTTTCCTGCTGCCTGCAGTGAACTTCACTTTGAGCAGGAAAAATGTCAAACGCAGCTGGCTTGCGGTTTGCATCTCTTTCAAGCTCTGTGTTGCCCTTTGTTCTGCACGAAACTTAACTCTGGAAAGCCAAGAGAGACTTGGGGGCTGCCCAAACGGTTTGACAAAGACTGACTTAAAGGAAGTGCATTTGCCTACTTGACTTCTTTAAAAATGTCACTAAGGCACCCATTATTTCTGCTCACTGCAATATTTGTTTTATTCCTATCTGTTACAAAGCTGCTACTCTCAATATGGCTTGTGTTACAGGAAGGAAAGTGTTAACTGGTTGAACGGACTCTAGAATCACCTTGCTCCCAGAAGGTATCTCAAAGGAGCGAGAGTGATGCTGCTACAGTCCTGCTGCATGCTGTTTATAAGCAAATTGATGCCAGTCCTTATAGAAGACTGCTTCTCTTATTTAATGGTACCCCACAGGGTCAAGGAAATGCAAGTTTAATATAACAAATCTCAAGCTTTCCGTTTATGTATATGTTCCACAGGCTGACAAAACTACTAGTGTACTAACTAAATGTACTTCACCAGTCACATCTTTAAAACAAAACCGCTTAAAAAGCAGGACTACATTGTGATGTCACTTACTTTACAGTAATTTTATTAAAAAGCTAGAAAAATGCAGCAGACACCTTAAAAATCTGTTTGATGATGATCTCATGTGAGATGGTGCACGTACAACTATACGTCTAGGCTTGATTCAGAAACACTGATGATCGTGTTTATGGCTTGTGAGGTGTTCAGCTGGCCAAAAAAATTGCACTGCACATGTAACCACAGTAACTTTGTAAAGGAAAACTCACACCATGTGCCCCATATAGCCAGGACCAACTACACACTGTTCTTACTTGCAGTTGCTTGGATCAGTTGTAACTGCACATACTCTCCAGGCCCCAAAAAGCACCCTTCTACATCCAGCCTGCCCCTGCACCTGAAGGAGTGCTCTGGCTCTAAACAGGCTGATGCTTCTCCCACACCGGGAAAATGTTCAGCTGACCATGTACAGCAGATTTATGGGCCTCCTGTGTCAGTCTGACAACTCTAAAGGACTCGGGGAGGAACAAGATTTAGGCCTATAAATACTATTATTTGAAGATCTCTTTCCACTGGCTACAAATGAATTCAGTGTAAAAGAAAAGCACATAGTTAAAACTGGAAAAACTACAGAGCTGGGTTTTCAGAAATGCTCTGTGTTTGCCTAGTCCTGCTCTAGTTTGGGCAGGTTAAGCCGCATAAGTGAGCACTTTTGGAAGTCAAAACATGACTCTTCACTGAGGCTCTGGAGTAATTGCTTCTTGGAGGAAGATGGTACATGCATTAAAATGTATTACATGCTACATAATAAAAACAGAGGTTGTGCTTTTTTGCAAGTCTCGTGGTATGAAACTCAGCTGTTTTGCTCTGCACAGGTTCCCCTAACTGTTCACTTGGTTTCCATCCATCTGGATTTTCACCACAGAATTTTGCTTTGAGTTTCCAGCTTGAATACAGGAAAGCTGTGCCAAAACCACATCACATTCAAACCACAGGAAATCATGAATTTGGCACTGTTTTGACATGGAAGCTGTAAACAGTGTGCAGGTTCACTCAAAACTGGATCACTGTCCTTTGAGTTATGAAACACACCAAAACTTCCAGCAAACGAGGTCAGAATTCTGAATTATTAAAGCAAGGAGAAATTATGTGACTTTTGCATGGATCATGATTTTATTATAAATATTTTCCCCTAGCTTTTTTCCTTTCACTATAAACATACTATGTGGAAGAATAAAAAGAAAAGTTGGGTTTCCTCCATTCCAAGTTTGAGTTAAAAGAGTATTTAGCTAATTCTCATAGCTCGAACACACACGTATCCCATTAAAGACAAAGGTACTTTCCTGTTGGCAGTCTTGAGCATGAATAACTGTAAAAGTCAGAGTTTTAATGAAGATATGAATATGGTTTAGTTTTATGTGCAAAATGATAGGTAGTCAACTTACATCTAACTTACACCACTGCTACAGGAGCAAGCCTCCCATTTAAAATCCACTAGATTTTCAGCTGCCAAAAACTGGATTTTTCCCCCAGGATTCCCGTTAGCAAACTGCAAGGAACTTTTATGAAAACGGAAAAGTTTAAAGTATGATTTTTGCCTTCAAAATAAACACTGCCCTAAAGAAACATATTTGTCAAGAAGTCACAAGTTCAATCGGGACGAAAGGCAAACAATCTAGATTTCCAGAGCAAGCCTGAAAACAATCCAGATTCCAAACCTAACCAAGCCAGAAGTTTGAATGCAGAGCTACATGAAGGTGGTTTGACTGAAGCCAAAGAAACAGAAAGCAAATTGTAGTCATGCAAAAGAAGACTTCTATCACTGCACTGCCTGCAAGAAAAATGCAGTTTAATCTTGCTGAATTTCATTTTTACCAGATTTTTAAACTGGGCATTTTGAATGTCAGAAAAACTGCAGGGATCCATAACACACAGAACCATACATCAGACATATCTGACCTGTCATAGAGTTTTCGGATGTACATAGTTGCTCTCGCAGCTTTTCCACATCATCCGGATGAACCTGTTCGTACAAAGTGCTGCCAAACCATTCGGACTGCGGCTGGTTCAGCACAGGAGTCACAGAGTCTGATACGTAGATCACTCTTCCCGTCTCAGCTGCAACTACAAACAGGAACCCATCTGCAGCCTCCAGGATAAGATGCTTCAGTTCCTTCCAAAGAAAGGATTTGATTAGAATGCCAGCAAGAAGAGGGAATTAAATAACACATCTGTCACTGCCAAAGAATATTGTTTTCTTGAGATCTTAGTAGCTGATCACAACCTAGGCAGAAATTTTCGCTGTAGTATTGATGCAAAAACACAACCAAACTTGCAGCAAGCCATAAATTGCTGATCTTAATAACAAACAACACTTTGTTTTCCTTTATTGCCTTTCATCTAGTGATCTCAATGTTCTTTAGGAAAATTAAGTAACTAAAACTCACTGCATATTGTGTGATAGGCATCTAACATTAAAAAAATAAAAAGTCATTTCAGAGTACAAACAGAGGAAATGAACAGCTATAACTCATATGGCATACTCATCCCTTAATTAAATGTCTTGAATAATTTAATTGGAAAGAAACCAACAAGTCTTTCTGGTTTGCTGTTTGGTTGGGTTTTTTTTCCCCTCAGGATGAGCTCTGTTTGTAAATTAAACAGTCACTGGATAAAAGGCAGAAAGTGTAATGGGAATAAGGACAGCAATCCCCAGCCTCCCCTCACATTAGGGGCCTTAAGCCACTACACAAGAAATCTGTACCACTTCTTGCTTTCTTTTTCCAACCTGTGAATACGAAGCCTCAGAGATCCAAAGGGTCTGGAACAGCCCTGCCTTTGGCCGTTTCTTTACACAGTCCCTCGCTCATCATCCGGGGTACCTCTGCCCTGAGACACCCACGCATCTGGAGTGCAGCATCCAGAGCCCCAACCCCACCTGGGGACTGGAAGGGGGACCTCAGGCCTCCAAAGCAAGGTACTTCTGTCCCTCACTTTCAGACACTGGGTTAGGCACCCAATACCTTGACTTGCACTGCAAACAGCAGTCTGTATGCATCACACAGAAACACTGCATCTAGAGCTCAGACAGAGAGCTTTGGACAATCTGAGTCCCATTCCAGGTTAGACATCTCAGCATGGCCAAGTGTGCTACTGGCAGATATTAGCTGATAAGGTGAGGATCAAAATCTGGCAAATCCTACTCAAGAAAGGGATAACTCATCTCAAGAAATACTTAACAGACTCCCCAACTTCTGCTGCTTTATTGTAGAGAAAGCACACTAATTCTGAACCATTGACTAAATAAAAAACCTGACTGCATAGCTGGCTGCACTACACAGGGGATAACGGAACCTGTTTTGTACACATTATTAACAAAGATGAAGATAAACTCTGTCATTCTGCAAGGTTCAACAAACCCCCAAAATTTGCAATGAGGAGTGACTGGGGTGTCCTACCAACGACCAGCTGAATGGCACAATCCCTCCAGCAAAGCCAGAATAAGTAGAGATGTGAACCCTGAGAGGTCAAAAGCAGCTGCTGTTTCTCTAACAGAAAGAAGTATTGCCTCTAGCCATAACTTACATGTGTAACTGCTTAAATCGTTCAGACCACAAAAATGCACATTACACCCATAGGACTTCAAAAACAATGAAGGTGATTGGAATTTCCAGTGCACTCAGTTAAACACAGTTTTCCTTCGAGCACTGGGTGCATCTTCCTTCTTCCATCAAAAATATAGCCAAGGAAGTACCTCAGCCAGTACAGATGGGATTCATCTCTTCCCAGTTCGGCTGCCGGGAATTTAGGCTTTAAGACTAAACAATGTTTTTAACCACCTTCTAAACCCAGGAGGGAAAGGCGGGTCTTTCCAGACTCTTTTTTACCTATTTTAGAGAATCTTTGATAGGATGGAAAGAACCCAGTTCTAGAGGTGAAAATTCCTTTCCAATGATGAGAGAGAGCAAGTGACGTGCTTTTCAGATGGACAGGCCTCAATGATAAGAACACCCACTTGCTGCTTCAGAGACAGGTATTTGTCATACAGTTAAGATCAAGTCCAAACAGTCACAAAAAATAGTCTGTATTCACGTCTTGGATATACAGCTTGTACCAGTTACCACACAACAGCGAAGGATCGAGCTGAGACTCCGCTCCTCTCAGCATTTCCCCACATCATTTAAGACCACAAACCAGAGAAAACAGACATTTGCAAAAAATCTACCTGTTCCGTAAGAAATGAAGGCTTGTAAGCTCCATCGGTAGATTTGTTTCCAGTGCCCCTCATTGATTTCATGTGCGAAACGGCCATCCGAAGAATTGTCAGCTTGTCAGGCTTACGAGCCAACGCGCTACAAGTGGGTACCATATCGGACAGCTCGGTGATGTACTGTGTCATCTTATTTCTCCTGCGCCTCTCAATTTCACTATGATTCTCCCTGAACATTTAAAGAAACACCAAACCAACAGAAAAGCAGACATGATCAGTGTAAGAATTCGTAAAACTTCGCACTCGTTTTGCTGTTTTCACCCCAGGAGAGCAAAGTGCTTTACAAAGCTAAGTACTATTATCCCTCAGTTTATAGACATGAAAATCCAGGCCACAGAAGGATAAATATGATTTGCCCATAGCTGTGAAAAGAGGCCATATTTCTAGTTATTGGTTTCTGGCCTTAATCTCTTAAGCAGTTTAATCTCCTTTGGTTTAAGGACAAAAAAAATGAAGTAGAAAGATGTGAGGAACTGTCAACTGACAACTCCAGCCAAACTCCCATATTTGCTGTGATGCATCCCACAGCTTCCAGTCAGACTTACAGAAAAACCCACTCAATGACAACACTGATCTCCAGTCCTGTAATGCTGTGTGGAACATCCTGCACCCCTGCAGGGAGGCACTACATGCCTACAGGATCAGACTGCACGACTGGGACCATATATGGTATAATAGTACATACAAAAAACCCCAACCCAGTAAATAAATAAAATGAGTACAAAAGACAGCAAGTAAACATCTGGCTTGTCAAATGTAGACCAGAATTTATGTTTGAGAACAATCAAACACAGCAGGGAAATAACGACAATACTTGATGCTGCCCCACTTTGGGCTGAGCTCCAATGTTCTCATCCTTTATAGCAAACATATGATTGAGGTGGTGAGTCAAAACTGAGGATTCTCAAAATGGACAGTCACCAAAATCTTCCAGAGCTGAAGATCTGGGAATTCAGTTTTCCCCGCACTGTAAATCACCATTACTTGCTCACTATTAAGGAATTACACCAACACATACATCTGAAATGGTCCAAATGAACCTAGAACACTTCAGTGCCTAGTACTTATTTTTCCCATACTGTACCTGTCAGGTGGCAGCTAAATACAAGTACACGACAGGTACATGATGCTTCAGATGTCGAAGCAGCATCTTCCACTGATTTCAATGAGCTGTGCATGGCATTGTCTTGTGGGATCGCTGGCTGATCCAGCAAGGTGTGTGGAGGGTGATCACTTGGAGAGTCCACCAGCACTGACCGGTACGGTAACATAACTTTAAAAGAAACTGCAACGTTCTTTTATGAAGACTGATCGTGACAGTAGCAGCTAGGCTTGGCATATTTTTTGGCTACTTTTATTAATGGAGCTTTTTCTTAAAATGCAGGAAAGAATCCAAGCTGTAGTATACTGCTTCCTGAAAGAGAGGGATGCATGGGCTTTGCCCTGCGTTACAATGTGTGTCCCGCCCTTGCACATATAGGTGCTATAGGCATGAGGCATTGTCTCCAGAAACACCATTTGTTAAGGCTACATGCAGAGTCATTATTCTTACTGATGACTATGGTTACCCTCTGGTATTCAGGAAATCCAGCTATGGGTCCCTGCAATGATAGCCCATGGTCGTTCAGGGTATTACACCCAGCCTCTTGGTTAAGGTCATGATCTACTTAACTATCTATTACACCGTAATAGTGAACCTCTCCATTTCAAATGGCTGATAAAACAGCATTTGTGTGGGTCTGTGCAGATGTAGGAGAGAACAGAGCCCGTGGGAGCTGGATCCTATACACAGGCACAAGCAGAACAGCTCGCGTGACAGTGTACGTGTACGGCAGAGCACAAGTGTGAACATGTCAGCATATATATGCAAAAAATATGGATAAGGGGAAGAAAAATGCATTTTTACATGATGAAAGCTTGCTAAGTTCAGCATTTTCACAGAAATGGTGATCAAGAAAAGAGAGACAATGAACACATATTCAACATATATTTTACATTTATAAATACATATTACATTGTTTGCCACTGAAGCATTTTAATATTCTTTAACATTGAAAAAAAACATTATAAAGAGTAAACAAAGAGATT
Source organism: Limnodromus scolopaceus (assembly GCA_028565335.1). NCBI lineage: Eukaryota > Metazoa > Chordata > Aves > Charadriiformes > Scolopacidae > Limnodromus > Limnodromus scolopaceus. The sequence goes on from JAOXNO010000070.1 coordinate 33,351,340, forward strand.
GCAAAACTTCCTGAGGAGAAAGAGAAGAATATTCAACAGTCCATTTCATTTATGATCATAAAAGCTAAAAAGTAATAGTATATTAATCAACTGGCCAAGAAAACATTCAAGCAAATAAACCCCTGAAATTTTCCTGAAACTAGTTCAAGTTTAAACCCTTAAAAGCAAAAGAGGGGCTGTGCTCCTCTTCCAAAAGTGCCTGCCTTAGGAACTCTGGCATTCATAAACATGTATACAGAATGATGTTCTAATTCTGTCATTTCCAACTTTGTTTTTATATGGAAATTTTGGAGGGACACTAAGTTTTAGGAGACTGCGGGAACTGATCCAAAACTACTTAGGTCCAGGGTTAGTATTTCCAATTTCAAGCATTTTTGGATCAGTCAACTCTCCTGACTTTTGATCAGTCAGAATGGCATCATATAAAATAAAAATGGGGGCAAACCATGTTTGATTTTCCTTTTTCCTACCTGGCCATCCTTTCTGTGTCAGCAGTACTTTGATCATCGTCCCACCTAGAAACAAAATAACCAGCTCTCTAAGCTAAGGCACACCTACTGAGATTTTTTGGGCACGAACATCCCCCTCTTTTCTCTCAGCAGAAGAGCTCTACAGAACACGCCTACCTTGCAAACTTTTCCTTATCACCAGAGATTTGATCACCATCATACCTAGAAACAAAAGACAGTAAGTAAATCCACACGGGTTATGCATTGCATGACAGTCAACACACAGCAGAAAGCAGAGAGGTTCACAACTGCAAACTATTACAAGTAACAGCAAGAGAAATGAGGGCATGAGAATGATAAAGCAAAGAAAATGTAGAGTCTGATGAAACTTCCAAGCCATGCTGATTCAAAAAGCTTCATTTGTATACTTAAAAAAGTTGGAGACACGTTTCAGTGGATTTATGCAAACACTTTGACATACACTCATTGCTTGGGAAACTTAACAATCAGCACCATTACAGAAAACACCACTGAGCTTTTATCGACAGCAGCCCATGAAATATTCATTGCTGTGTTGGAAGTGAAAGAGCTGTATCTTTTCCAGATTGCAACCACAACCCACTCCATTCAGCAGAGGGCACTGATGGTCTACAGATAACACAGGAGGGCAGAGACACGCGCTGAAGCGCAATGCATCATTTAAGAACGCCTTCAGAAAAAAGCTCTAGCAGGTACAGACACTGTACAGCCTGTTGGGAAGACTGGCAAAAGTCAGGCAGGCAGATAAAACTGCTGGGTAAATAGAAGTGAAATCAAAACTGGCTTAAATCCCTAGAAGTAAACCGGTACCTCGTTCCTACCCAAACCACCAGAAGTCAGATGCCCACACAGGTACGTGCCATGTATTGGCAGCAGCTCTATGGAGGAAATCCAGATCAATGGGACTTCTGCCTCATGGGTTTAAAGCTTCACTGTTTCTGAAGCGCTGCCCCAGAGACAGGCAGCAATGTGACACTTCACTAAAAAATGACATGCTTCTCCTCCTTTTCGTCTCCTAAAAAGATACTAATCCTTTGAAATTAGGTTTTGCTTGAATAGTTACAGAAAGACACCTTTTTTGAAAAAGATTTTACTTCTGGAGACACTAAAAGGCTTGTTCCAAAACAGAAAATGTAGGCTTTCAAAAATAAGGCTAATGGCTTTTCTAGAATTTAAGATTATTACTGCTCAAGAATAGTCAAATGATATTTTGTATTAGAACTAGCTTTTCCAAAATGATGTAATTTATTACAGCAGAGAGCCTACAAAGCTACGAAGCTTTCATGCATTAGCTAACAAGGTAATACAGCATAATGAAGCATCTTTTTTCTTCTACGAACCTAATAATTAACTCTTTCCTTTTTATTTTCTTCTGAACTGAATTAAAACTAATTTTAAGTACCCCAACTGTGCAAGTTCCTCTATGAGGCTTCGTATTTTCCTTCCTTGGTAAGACTGATTCAAACTCTGATGAGAAAGCTTAAGTGGAACCTGAGCTGTATTTCTTCCTATGTTATGTTTAACACCATCACCTTCAAAACATTCAAGTGAAAACACCACTTTATTCCACTCAACACTGCCCAGAGAACAGACTGAGCCCAAAAAATTTTAAACAAAAAGACAGATTCAATGAGGAATGGCCACATGCCGCCATGTGAGAAGTCCATGCATACGCCTCCACGTGACGATGAGATGCCATGCAGAGATACCTGAGCTGGCTTGGAAGTCCCTGAGAAGCAAGATGTGTTAACTCATGTGGAGTACGATACTAACACCACTACCTCCTGTGCTCCACTGGCTTGGGGCTTGCCTACTCATCCTTGTGTGGTTGGCTGGGCTGAAGATCTTATTGCCTCCAACTACTCTTTTCTCCCTTCCAGGCTCCCAGCTGACCTCTCTGTGTGCACGCTTCTTCAGGCAATTCAGTCAAACCCAGCTGGGTTAGCTTAAACATTAAACAGCAGTTCTTTGCCAACCAAATTAATTTCGACCAAGACAAGCTAGGCATCAGTCACGTGACCAATTTGGAGAAGTGAAAAGTCCTAAAAGGAGGGCACGACTAATAGAGGATGTCTGACCATGGCCCGGGGCACCTTTGCACTGTTTTTCTGTACTCCCAAAAAGCAGAACAATCTGGGTTTTTTAGAGCTTTTAAGTTTTAAATATCAGATTTTGATCTGACATCTAAAAATCAACTGAGTCTAAGCACAGCATACCTCTCCAATAAAAATAATGGAACTATCAGCTCTCCCCCACCACCAAACTTTGAAAGGCTGAAACCAGGATGAAGACCAGACCAATGCACGTGCACCACTGTGCCTAGAAACCCTGACGCTTGTGGAGGAACAAATCCGGTCACATTCACCACAAATCTTGTTCCTTTAACATGTATCTTCTAGCCCTCAGATCACCAGTTTTAACACCAGAGACTGGAATATCCTTTCTGTAAATGACATCAGTTAAACAGGGGTGCTGCTGGTCTTGTCCAGTAGGTTATGATACGGTGTTACAACACATCTTCAGTATACTTATCTTCCAGACTGACTCGGAAGATGGTGTTAAAACCCTGCAGTGACAACTGTGTTTCAGCATGGCTGCTGCTACAGAGCTGCAGTTACAATTTGGATAATCAAGTTATCTGCAGTATCTACCCCTCGCTGCAGCTGCTTGGTTTCTAATGAAAAAATGCAAACAGTGTGACCAGAAAAAAAGGAAAAGTGGAAAAATGGCAATGATGCTGTAATGTTTGTTTGTATTTCTAGCCTAGAATATTCCATGTTAATTAACATTTTTTTTGGCAATTTATACTATTCAGTCACACCTAATAGTACATAATGAGCTTTAATCTTAAAAAAATAATCCACACCTCTAGGATCTGTCATATTGTCTTAACAAGCAGTTAACATCTGAAATAAATTCAAAATAAAATCCATTTTCAGTGGCAGAGAGACAACTTCAGCAATGTCAAATAACCAAAGTTCATCTACAGCAGTTGAAATAATAAGCTAAAAATCACAAGTTTCCTCATTTGACATAGCTGCAGAGCAAAATTATGACACACAGTCAGCTTTGTAAGCCAATAACTACATTAGGCAGATTTCTGCCAGGATGCCTAATTTGCAGAGGAAGCTGATAAAAACTAGTAACTAGAATTTAGGTCAAGTTGTTGGCAAGTTCTTAAGCCACATTCATATTGGCTTTAAAACATGAGTAGTGAGACAGTTGTCTTTCTCCACTGGAAGAAGTCAGTGATTTGGCCAACTCTTCATAAATGCTCACCTTGAAAATTTGCTGGGCCCCTCCCCATCTTCATCATCGAAGTCCATTCTGTAAAAGCAAGATTTCCAAATCAGAAATCATGACGTTGGCAATGGTGACATGAACATTCAAGCCAGAGGTTCCCAATCTTGTTTGATTTATGTTTTGCCTGGAGGTGTTAACGACTGTAGATTCCAGTCTTGCTCATATTCTCCAGACCCCCTAAAAGTAGCTTATCCGCTGCCAGGAACACAAAGAATACAGGCTTTTAAAAAAATAAAGTAATAAATCACTATTCTTCTCCACAGAAATCTGCACTGTTAAAATTAACAAATAAAGGGAAATACTAAACAAATGCAGTTCTTGTGAGATGGTCAGAAGTACTATCTCTTAGGTCCGATAGACGCTTACAGAAATCAGTGGGCACTCTATGTTAGTGACTGAAATTAAGGTTAAAGAAAATAAAGTTCTAAAGCTGTACACATAATAAACACCAGGCCACTAATTTTGCCCCAGTCTAAAGAAAAAAAGCATGTTAAAGGTTGAGCAGAATAAACTCCCAGCCTCCCTTCTAAGAAGATTATCTGTGTCACCACTATTGATTGTATCTGTGGTGCATTCTTTAGACTTGCCCTGTACTACCAATCATTTCACACAAATTACCCAGCAGTCTGCAGATGGCAACTACTTTGTGGTACTCCTTTGGTCGTTACTAAAAATGACCTATGGGTCCATCGTGCACCTAACTTACCTGGTTTGTGTCCCAGACCTTCTTCTTAAGTCAGTGGAAGAGACGAGCTCTTCCTTGGGCCAAATCTCAGCCCTCCAGTTAGACTCCTCCAAGGAGCCACAAAATGCAGGAACCTCTTTCTTCACTTCTTACACCAAGAGACTAGGAAGATTAGCTTCCTAAATTAGCCACCAAAATTAGTTTCATCTGTTAGGTGATGTGATTGTATCCTTCCCATTGATATTAAGCCATTACAAAGTTATGCAATAGTATTATTTCCAAAGCATTTTATACATTTTTATACCTTTAAAAAGAGGTGGACAAATACATGTCCCAATTATAAGGGAGTGACTCTGCCATTAAGCTGACATAAAATTATCACATACAATTATTGTATTAGTGTATTTATTTTAATAAGAAAATACATTAGTGTCATATACAGACCTTGATCAGTCACTTAAATGTAATTTGTGCAGATGGGGAAATCAGAGTTCTGTTTTGCAAACAATTTTGTTGTGTTTCTTTAAGACTGTAAGCATTCTAACATTTCAGTGTAATAAAACTTTATACAGTTACAGATTCCGTGTCTCTAACACTCCCCATATTAACAACACATATGTCATATTAAAGACGAAGGCCCTGCAAAGTGACAGCAATATTTATCTCAGTATTAAAATAAAGCCCTACCAATTAAAAATTAAGATTTGCATGTTCAGAGTGTGGAAACAATGACATAAAAACGCTCTTTAAAGCTACATCAGCACAGAGAAGCATAAGTGCCAGTCAGGCAATACCTCCTTGCTTTGATAACCAAGATGGACTGGCCTACAAAAGCTGTATCTGAGTCACAGCGATCTACTACAATCAGCACAAGGGCAGAAAATAAGCACAGGAATTGGAAAGTGCATTAGAAAAGTCACAATAATATTTTCCAGATGGTAATAGTGACTATTCATTTCTAGAGGAAGCAGAGGGAAAACCATTTCCCCCAAAGAGTCTTCAGACAAGATGTGTATTTAATTTGATTAAGATTGATGCAATCATCATTTTCACTATAAATCACATTTTCGCTCACCTAATTATCACCAAATCCGGTTTCAAAGCCGGCGACCTCCCCGCTGCCTGGCGCAGACCAACACCGACCTCCAGCGGCAGCACCCTCGCCCGTGCCCCGTCCCCGCCGCTCACCCACCGCCACCCCAGTGTGGACTCCAGCACTGGCACCTCCCCAGACCCGCTGCAGGCACAATACCCCCAGCGATTTAACATTTATCATCCAGCCGAAGGTCTCCTCTTACCTGCCTGCTTCTTCCTCACGTATAACAACGTGCCTGTAGGTGACATCCCAGAACAAGCCTCTGAGTGATTTCAACCGCAACGGTTCCTACCCACACCGAAAACGCGAAAGCCAACGTTACAGGTTTACAGGTGGAGGGGACACGCTTGGAGCAGCACCGGGCTCCCCCTGAAACCACTCGCAAAAGCATCACACCAGGCATATCTTTCACTGATTTCACCCACAACTGAAACACAACCGAGAGAGACCCCCGGTTTCAAACTCGAGGGAAAAGGGCTGCAGAAAATATATACACCTGTGGGGAAAAGACTTTTCTTCAGGGGTTTAATAAGACACTGCTTTAATTTGGGATGGATTAATTTTGTAACTCCTTTTCTTCCCCTCCAATACACTGAGGTCCTGTGTCTTGGTTTCTTAGCTTCCAGCCAAATACTCCAGCTGCGTGCTAAGAGATGGATTTTCCCCCCAGAATTGAATATTAGCTCTACTGCATGTGGTCTAGCGTATTATTACCGGAGTGTAACGCAGAGAATTACGGAGACCCTGATGACAGTTTACGGCACGATCCTGCTGCCTGCGCTATGTGCCTACTTCCAGAGGAATAAGCGGGACTAACACACCTCTTCACCCAGACGGCTGGGTACCAGCTTCTCATCTTCCTAAATCTTAATGGGTTAATATCCATAGATAATACCTACCACGTTTATAGCAGGCTCATCGCAGCAGAATCTGAGTGCCTAGGGTGCAACACCAGGCTGTAGCAGACTAAATCTTTAAATAACTCCTTTGCTTTATTAAACTACCCCAAAATCTCGACTTTATTCCAAATGCAAGATTACAAAAAAATAAGAAATTAACCATAAAATTCATAAACAACGACAATATTTGTAAAAATGCAACAGCAAATATATCTCTGTCCCATCTTCGTTAATAAATACATTTCCTAATTTCGCGTTTCACTGTGCAAAATGAAAAACCCTTTCCACCCTGCACTTCCCCCCCAAAATGAAAAATCCCAGGTATAAAGCCAGTGATTTGAATGTCCTGCCTCAACCACTGCATGTGCTTTACAGCAAGGCAGAGTGAAAGATAGGGAATCAGTTGTAACCTCTAGCAGAACATATAAAAATATTATTCCAACAAACTCCTCATACCCTGACAGATAAGATCTTCTGTTCAGATAGAATATATTGCACTTTAGCAAAGCAGTAGAAGCAGCTCCCAAGAAGACAAATGACATCATTTCAGAAGTTTCAGAAAGAGTATCTTTTATCTTCATTTAAAATTCCCATTGAAGAGACTTTAAAAAAGAGCTGCACTATGCTCTTTTGTTTTGAAGAGACAGCATAAATCTTGTTTTCTCTTTCACACTGTTCATGTCAATCCTGAAAAGGCCTGATGTATGAGGTACTTATTAAAATATATTTTCCTCCAAAGGTGTGTGAGTACCATAAATACTGCAACAAAAATATTTTTCAAAATTATTTATTTTTAATTAGAAATACTTTCATACTAAAAAATAACCACCCCAAAACCCAAGAAGGTGGTCCTGCACAGGTTAAAAAATTTAGATGGGAGACGATTTGAATATTGACACAAAATAATTATGTTAAAAATCCCAAGAAAAGTCAAAAGATATCTGGTCATGAATGCCCAGGGTAGGAAGGGGGCAGGCAGGGAGGATGAGGAGCAGATGCAGCCGAGAGGCAGATGGGGATCTGCAGTAGAGCCCTTTGTTCAGTCCAACATCGGGGGGTACACCCGGGGAGGGAGGGAGGGAGGGAGAGAGGCTGGTGGGCTGAGGTCTCTTCCTCCCTACATCTCCCCAGATCTTACAGTTCTGGTTCAGATAAAAGACAAGACCACAGGCTGAGCTGAAAGAAAACCCATGCAACTGTAAAGCAACCAATCAAAAAAAACCCCAAACCCTCCCTTCCCCAGCACAGATAACCTAGGAAGGTTAAAAAAGCCCCATATCCTCTAATACAGCAAAGCCTTAAGTAAACAATTGACATTACATTAATCTAAGGTAGTCATTGACCACTGCAATGCATTACCTTACGCACTACCAGGCTGTCAGTTTTTTCTATAGAGTAGTTGGTATAATTTATAGAAAGGAAAAATATTTTTCCAAGCTGTCAATGCGGCCAAATGCCTACACCGCAGAAACACCACCTGGGTAGCCAATGAGTTTAAACTGATCTACATTCAAGTCCATACAGCAATTATTCTGCCAGCTTGCCTCAGCAATTATGAGAAAAGAAACAATTTTCAGAGATAACCGAAGCTGGAAAAGATGACTGTGTTCACTCGCTACATTCCTTTATGTCTGACACAAAGCACTCATTTCTAAAATGCCCAAGGATTTAGGTGTGCAAAGACGTATCTCCAGGACAGTAATGAAAGGACCAAGTGTTAGTTGCAACTTTGTTCAAAGAGAAGCTAGAAGGAATTAGACACAGCAGGCATTCTTTCCCTCAAGGTCTGAATACATACACACTGAACAACAACAACAACAAAAAAAAAAAAAAAGAAAAAAGCACCCTCAGCTCAGGCTTGGAGAAGGGCTATTAGTTTAGAGCTGTGGTGCACAGATGAAATGCCACCATCTGGGTGTAACAGCAAATCTATACTCTCTTACTCACTGAATTTGCATGTTAAATACATTTAAAATAATTTGCTTTTCTGTTCCTCCCACCCTCCCCCACTCCACTTTCTTACAAGTAGATAATGATACTTAAAATGCAATGGTTAAAGCATAGCTTTCAATTAATATCAACTCAGTATTTAATATAATCAGAAGATTTCACAGTCAGCAGCATCAACCCTTGGTAACAGTAATTTGCAAACTGGTATTCGCAGTTGACATGGTTTATGATCAAAAAAGAGATCAATTATCCTGCAACTCAAAAACACAAAAGTTTATCTATGTTATGTAGCAATGAAAAGATGTTAATGCTTTGTTTTCTACTTTGAGTACAAGTTTGAAAAGGCTTTTTCATTGAACAGTTTCAAAACAAAAAGGCGATGCCTGTCAAACACAGATTTCAGGAGTTTCTCAGACCAATTTCTTAACAGCTCAGCATATGGGAGCATTTCCAGTGGGCGTAAGTCTCCACATTATCCTGTCCAAAAGAATCCCCCTCAGAAGGATCATCCTGAGTGTTCAGGTCACACCAACTTAACTCCACGCCCAAGGCAAGGTCCACCTTCTCCCAGCTTAATTCATTCCAGGACTCAGACTCCAGCACTGTTACTGGAGCAGACACCTAAAACGGGCAACATACCTCGGCGAACAATCCCTAGAGTAGCTCTCACAAGGAATAATGTCTTCTCCTCAGGGGTCCATCAGCAAAGATTTTACTCACGTTATCGATCCTGTCAAGCCCTACCGCTGTCATATTTAGGCCTAAATATAAGACTTACCAATTTCTTTGGCAGGCACTCTCAGATCAGAGATATCTCTGAGAAAGCATCACTAAAGATCTCTATTTGTGACCAACCTTTGATAAAACCAGGGTTTTTTTTGTTAATACTAGAGAGTGCTTTTCTGCTCTTCTGCAACTCTTTACACACTTTTCTCAAAGGATTGGTATGAGTTCCTACAGAGAAATTTGATGTGGAAAAACTATCCCTACACCACACCAACCTCTGTAGTCAGACAAAACAGATTTTCTTCTTTAGCAGAGCCGTCAAGCTCGTGCATGGGCTGAACTTGAGTCAGGCTCTGTCTCCCAGAATCAAAGAGACTATGCTGCATTTCCAGCAAGACCTAGAGTATCGTAGACCACAATCTCTGAAGAGTGACTGCTCGTGCTATTTCTGTACCTGGGACTATAAAGAAAACATTTTCAACAGAAAGCTTTTATTTGGGAGATTCCAAGTACAAACTGATGAAGTTGGATAAGTCCACATGTGCAAGTAAGAACACATCTTGCTACCTTTATTCACATGAAAAATCCTTTTGAGATTAAACAGATGCAGGCAACACGCATTCATTACATGTACAACAGCCACGGGATCCAAACTCTGTTTCTGGATGCTTTGCCAAACCTGAAAGTCTTTTGAAGCGTGCAAAACAACAAACAATATACTTATCATCAAGTTGGATCTTGCAGGAAGAGCAGATACATTGAAAAGAAGAACAAACCATCAGTGATTAATGCCATAATGTAGTTTACACATGCAAATATTACATAGTCAACACACATATACAGGTATATTTTCAGACATTTCAATATCATTCATTTCCAGTTTCAGACCTGTAAAAAATTCAAACAACGGCTTACCCAGAGCGGCGCTTTCCTCCTCTGGAAGGCATGGATCCTGCCATTCTCACTTGCCCACTTGCCATTGGTGCCACCGGCAAGGCCACAGAGCCAGGAATATCGGATGCCATTTCTGTAATGCAGGGGTAGGGAAAGAGAAAGGAAAAGAAAATAAAATATTCCTTTAATTCATTACCTTCAAGAAGAAACCTGTGATGACAACATTAGAAAAAGGTCCTTTCAAAAATAAGCAGAGAAAGCTTTCTTTTTTATTTCTAATGAAAAGTAAAGGTCTCCTATCAAAGACCAGCAGATTCACAGCTCCTTTAAAAGAAGCCCAGTTCTGTCAAGAGCCATTACAAATGCCTTGGGAGACAGAGATATTCACAGGTAGGTACCTCTGTATTCCAATTTACCTAACATTTCTAATTTTACTTCTCAGAGGGGCTGTCAGATGAAGGCTAACAGCCTTTTACAGTAGTTAAACTGTCCTAGAGAGAAATGCAGAGCTGAATTCCCAAGACAAATGAAGCTGTGGATCATGGTACCAGGGTACCAAGAAAAATAAAACTTCAAAAACTTGTCAGCTTGCCAGTGAGGTCAAGAGTTTAGAGCAGGGATGAATCATCAGGTGACACTGTTTTTTATTCTTGTGGCATTCAGAGGACGAGACTGAACTTAGCAGAGCTGCAAGGCTTCCTGTATTTCTGTGTGGTGCCTTGCAAAGCAGAACCGAGCCCAAAATCCAGGCTGATATTCATTCCTCTGCCAGTGCTCTGGGTGTAGGCACAGGTTAATGAGATCTCCAAACCTCAAAACTTTGATCTGAGGAACAGTAAGAGCACACCTTACACAACAGTTTCAGACCACTAATGGCAAGTACTTTTACAACCTATTAATAACAGGTCATTACACTTCAAAAAAGAAAAGTGGAATATAATGTGTTTATACTGGTTTGCCCTATCCAATGGATTAAGCATGTTTTGCCTCTGTGCAACTCTTGTAAACTATGCAAGCAATTAAAACTTTTTTAATGAAACTATACTATACTCAATCTGGTGGTAAAATCTACAGTCACAACATTTAATTATCTTGAAAGAAAATGCATCCTCCTTCCAACTTCACTCCTTTTTTTAAACTTGGCGGAGCTACAGATAAATATATTTACTAATGGAAAGTAAATCTTTTAAAAATCCTGCTATTTTTTCCCAGCAGCTAAGTACAAAAGAACTTCACTTATGGGAACAGGAATCCAAGTTCTTTCATTGTCTGCAGAGCACTTCATTTCTGCCACACTTTATATAAATCCATTATGCATTTCAAATAATAACATTTTATCTGTTCACTGATTTCATTATTTTCTTCTAGTACATTTACTTTTATTATCTCCTTTTCAGCTAGAAAGCAATAGAGCAAAGCACTCATCTAATATTTTTCAAAAAAGTGTGCAAGGACAAACAATGAGGTCTCTACCTGCAACACCACACCACGGAAAGTCCTGATGTGTCTAAAGCTGCTGCTATGTGGAAACACTACATTAATGTATATTAATATTTCCATATAAATAAAAGCATAAGCATCCAAACAACTGGTAAATCACTATTTCCAGAATAAGTACCCTTAGCAGTCTAATGCCAATGATTAATTTGGAACATTCAAACTCACATTTCATGGATAAAACTGAAGGTCATTTTGAAATGCTCTGCTCACTCATTTATTAAAGCAGATGGTAAAAACCATAATAAATCTACCTGCAAAGTGTCCCTGTCACTCAGAAACACATTTCAGTATAGATCACCAAGAAGATCAGATTCTTTTTAAGTAGTAATTGTAAAACAATTTCAGATCAATTTTGAGCAGTATTTTAACAATACCATATTTGTAAATGTGATGAGCTGTTCATGTAACTGCATTTTCTTCAATCTAAGAAAAAGATGATGAAAAACCAGGCCAAGGGTTAGATTCATCTACTCTTCAAAGTCTAAAATCTAAAGCTATTTACTTAAGGTAACTTTACAGATCACTAAAAGGGAAACAAAGCACCATCCTTGCAATTATTATGCATCCCATGCTTAGAGGTACATCCAAAATAAGTTGAGTAATCTTTTTTCTGTAAGACCCCTGCTCTCACCACTGTCAACTCAGGGAGACCTAGGGAGATAGTTTTGATCAGATGTTCAATTTAGATGGTTGCGGTTAGGCAGAATGAGTTGGTTTTCTGCTCTTATGTTCAGCCTTTAATGTATGAGAGGCAAGAGTAGTTAGCAAGTTTCAAGTAGTAAGGAAAAACAGAAACTGTGTATTTTTGGTAAGAAAAAAAGAAAAAAACAAAGGCTAGAGGAATGGCCAAACCACAGGCTCAGTTACATCAGTGAGCAAAAACACCTGGAAGAAAACATTCTGCAACAAATAGATCGTCTGTCTATCAGAGTATAAGCTGAAGAGTTTCTGTGTGGGTAACTTGAATCTCTAGAATGGCACATCAAAACCAGCACAATGACACAAAATAGCCTTCCAATATATTTTCACAGTCCCGGGAGAACAAAACCAAGCTTATTGAGCCAACCGATCTAAAAGGATGTCTTCAAAAATTTCCATTTCCAAGATATAAGCACAAGAAGAAAAAAAAAAAAATCATCAGGGGATCCACACGCATTAATCCATATGAAAGCTCAACTATGAGGGAGGAAAGCTTCAGGCCCTTCAAATCAGAACACTTTCCATTATGCAACAGTCTGAAGGTGTGACAGACCTGCACATACATCAATGTGTAAGACACCCCATTTACCTTTCCACTTCAGTTTCCCACATCAAAGATACACCAGCCATTGTGTGACCCACTGCACCTTTCACAAGACCCTCAGGGGCAGACATACATGGCTACCAAAAGCGGTCAGCTTTCCCAGATGTCTTTCCTGACACAACAGAATTAGAGTTCTGCAGATGGAGAAACCAAGAGGGTTGGGTCTCTTTCAAGCCACATAGCAAATACAGCAAAGAAAGCATCTCCAAGAGCAACACCACCATGGAGCACCCAGAACCTGACCTACTTCAGCGAGAACAGCCAGAGAACCGATGAAGCTCCTCACCCAGTGCACAAACAGTGACACCAGAGCACTACAGGAGGACTTGAGGGACAGAGCTGACAAAGTGACCTCATTGCTCAGCTGCAGCCAACTGGGTGTTGGAAGTCTTATCAGCGCTGGGTGGCTGTGCAGAAACACAAGCACCAGGCTGTGGCTATAAAAACTCCACTCACAAACAGAGCAGCTCCCTGCTGTGGGCTGCAAGAACTTCTGGGGAAGACCATGGAATGGATCTGAACTGCTTTCCAAATTACTTCCATCTCTACTCAGCTGCATGCATCAAAAGCACCACACCTTTGATTATATTTTTCCATTTATAAAAAGGGTTGGTCAGAAAACTAGAAACATGTCATCCTAAAAAATGAGGGCAGATCTGGGAAGGCAGAGCCAGAAGAAAAATCTGATGGAAGAGTCAGCTGCTTCTCTGACTAAGCACCTGAGAAGTGACCTGTCTGTGCACGGTCTGGGAAGAAAATAAGATAGAGTAAAAAAGACACCCATAGACTGGAATCTCAGATAGAATGTTGTGGTAGAGAGGTATCCAGGGAGCCTATTACCACAAAAAGAAAAAAAAAAGGAAAAAAAAAAAAGGGAGCGTGCATCGGACACAGACCCGAAGACAAAGAAATGAAAAGGGTAACCTGCAATTGTGTGAAGTTGCATCAACATAAATTTAGGGCAGCCTCTTGAAAGTAAATGAAGCTACTCTGTTGTAGCATAAATTAGCATGAAAGGCCAGCACTGCAGAAGCAGGTGTCAAGTTGGTTATATATATATTTTTGGGGGGAAAAAAAAAAAGGACGGACGTGCTGGCTTAACAATCAAAAAGATCACGTTTCCAGGCTCATCTACACTCATGTCCACACAGATGTTAACACTGATGTTCACACAAGTGTTTCAGCAGCAATGAACATTAGGAAACAAGCTGTTCTCTCTCTGAGATTGGACCTTCTGAGAGTGGACTATCCTTCTGCCAACAGAAATAAAATAAGTGTTGCTTACTTTACCCAAAATTAAAACATGAACATAAGGGTATAATGTTCAGAAAGTAAAACAAGGACAGGCTTAATGTTCATAAAAATCATCTATAACCACCAAGGCAGTTTTTTGAAAAATATTTAAAATAAGTTCCTTAGTGTCAAATAGAAATCACTTTGCTGCTACAAAAATACACATAATATTTAATTTCAAAGTTAGAAAGTTACCTAGACATCTGCCAAAGAACACATAAATGCTATTAAAAAAACGCAGCACAACACTCACAGTCTTTAGTGGATATTCTTCCAACTAGATGACACCTAACAGCTCTTGTCTTATCGCTGTCATGCCTGGGCACAGGTCTGATCCTGCCACTAATACTCATGTTCATCTTGGGGATCCCTGAGGAACCACAGTAATCCAGGGACAACATCAGTGCTCAATGTAAAAGCAGCAGAATTAGTCCCTCCATTTCTGTCCAGAATTAATTTCACTGCTGATCATTCAGTGCTTGGATATTAATTACACTTTCCTCCAGCGCCACGTGTAGGTCACCCCCAAAATATTCAGGGATCTGTTTGAAATAAAAGACAATCTGCAAATTACATTAAAAACATAGGGATAAAATACAGGGATTTATTCCCAATAAATTCCACGTTCATCGCAAACTTCATTATAGAGTTCTGTACAAAAGCCAGCTACTATGCACTTCACAAAGCAAAACATGAAAAGCAGGCTGAATTCTGCACAAGAACACCTTGAAAGTGCATGTGAACCACAATCACAGCAAGAATTACTTGACAGTGCAACACTCCAGGATGAACCTGGACTTCGCTTTTTAGGCAGAGAATTATTAAACTACAGCTCTTAAACCCGAACTTTAAATCTCAAGCTCCACCTCAGACCCACCGCCTGGAATGTGGCTCTAACTCATCTCTGACAGGAGTTTGTGTTTTGCTGAGCCACCCCCCAGGGAAGCCCAGCTCTTTGGCCAGGTGTCTCCAAGGCTCCGGAGATGGCATCTCCTGCTCTGCTCCTCTCCAGAAACCACAGCCCTACATCTTGCGGCGAAGCCTTGAAATACAACCAGACGCTGTGCATGACAAGACTTTGTAAGTCCATCTTACAAAGAGTCCTATTACCCACACTATTTTCAGCCACTCGGGCTACACTCCCCCCACCAACACACACCAGGCACAGACAGGGCCAGGTTTAAACCCGCAGCCCACCGCAGAAATGCTTTCACCGACTTCAACAGACTTTGAATCCCCGACATTAACTTTAACGACCGGTTCCAGGTTTGCTATTACATGTCAGGTACCACTGAGCATCCTCTCCATAGGGCTCTTTCATCCTTCAGTAGCTACTGTAATAAATGGGATTAAAGTCAGATACCAGCATCTGATTAAATGAAGGAGATTCTACTTTTATCAATACAAGTGTGACAGATTTCCAACCGCTAATCCATAGAACGGCTGAGATGTCAATCACCTCCAAGTAAATGTGGATCTAAGGCTAAGTATAGAATTACGAACGTGCCCTCTCCTGTGGACAGCATCATACGCAGGAATTTTAAATGTTCTAAGAAAGCAGATTTCAAAAACTTCTTTGGAAACTGTATTTTTCCATATCCTGAAGTCATACGGGAGTTAGATGCGTTTCAGCAAAAAGGTTTGATTGCAGTCGATTGCAAAGGGGATTTTTCTGCCTAGCACAGAGACATTTAAGAATAAACTAATTTGTATCTCTTACTTTAGAATATGCCAATGAAAATATGTAGCCATCATCTAGCCAAAAAAATTTCACAGAAATACCTATGCTAAAATCTAGCTGTATATTCAGTCACTGCTTTTCCATGTTAGCTATGGAGATTATAAAACAGACCTCACTCTCAGAGAATACGAAAAATCAAACATTTTCATTGTTCCTCATAACTCTGTTAATACCACTTTACTTGCATTGCATTGACAGATACTTTAAATAGACTCCACAACAGAAAGATCTACGGTACAGAGAGGATATGCAGAAAAGAAAAAACATTCCTTTCCATGCTCTTAACACAATTACGATAAATAAGGAATAAATAATCAGGAAATATAATAAATCCCACCTTTAAGGAAGACTCCTACAAAGATGCTATTTCTTTCCTGTGAACAAAACCTTCTTGGGGAGAAATTTTATCCGCATATAAGAAGTGACAGAAACCTCTGGGAAGAAATGTAGCAGCATTGGTATTCTGCTCAGAAAATGTCATCACAGATCTGTTTACCTTAACTGTGGACCATGATTCAGCCAGTGACAACCGTCTTGCATACTGATCAATTTATTTGCAGCAAAATTACTAACATTTTCTACTTTAACCATTTAGGTTCTGGAAACAGCTACTAAGATAGGGAGGGCTTTTATGAATAATATATAAATTCTACTTCATTAAAAAATTTCCCCTCCACCACAATACCCTGTACATTGGGGTGGGAGGGGGGGTCCCCCCCATAATCCTGAAGAAAAATGAGGGCATACTGTGAGCAGTTACCAGAGAAACGCTCCCTTTTTTAGAATTAAAATCAGAGCTTTATCATCTGCCTGCATCACAGGTGAATGTTAAGTATATATGAAGGGGGAGGGAGATGATGCAATTAACCTGATCATTTTGGGGGGGACTGTCTGTCCAGCAGAGACAGTGACAAACCATTTAAGAGAGTGGCCTTACTGGTGGTCTAGAGGCCAAATCCAGTTATCTTGCCCACTGCCTTTTCTGCTGTGACTCTGGAGGAGATGCCAACATTAGTGCAATGTGACTAATCTAAGAGCTATCTACCATATCTACCATATCTACCATCAGTAGACTGGGAGAGCAGGTTCTGAAGCCAAAGAGGTAAAATCATAGAATCATAGAATCGTCTAGGTTGGAAGGGACCTTAAAGATCATCTAGTCCAACCATCAACCTAACTCTG
>JAOXNO010000070.1:33368499-33388696 GCA_028565335.1 Limnodromus scolopaceus
CCTCTTTAGTCTTGTATATAGAAGATTTTGAATAAGGTTTTAAAAGGTAATATCAATAGTAGGATTTTTCTTTTTTTTTTCTGTAATATGAAAACATTGCTATGATGTAGGCTGAATTTTGCGAATAACTCTTAGCTGTTTAGAATTGTTCTAGGCTTTCTCTTGTGTGAAGGTACATATGTCTCTACACACTCAAAAAAGCAGGAAGAAAAAATATACAAACGTTTTCAGGTTTTGTTGACTTTTATTTTTTTCCTTTATCAACCCTAGCTTTAACTGACAGTACATTACGTACATAATGTGAAAGAATCTGGCTGTCTCTGATGATTAAAAGAGCAGCAACTGAGTATCTCCAGCTTTTCAACTGGGTAACTGCTTTCTGTTTTGCATCTTCATACTGATGGCTAGCTTTCCCCTGGCACCTGAGAACTTTATGCATTGCTCCATGCTTTTTTCCACTACACTGCCAAAGCATAGCATCTTCCTGTTGGGGAATTTCACCAAGAAGCTCTAAATTTTATACTCACTCATTGAAGGTTTTGGTAAAGCAGACATGTTTGAGTAGTAAAAACTGGAAAAACAGTTATCCTTTCTGAAGTTAACTGGAAAGTCAGGAATTGAAAACAATGAACAGACAGAATGGAAACCCAACTAAGTTCATGAAAACACACAAATGCTCTTCTGTTGAATATATTTAAAAATGAAAAGTTGGGTGCTATAAATGCAGCTGGAGAACAGGGCATATATACAAAGGAGTTGCTGTAAAAGTGGATCAGATGTGTATTCTAGGAAGTGATAGTTTAAAACTTAATCACTAATAAAGGAGTAGATCAGAAAATAACTACTGAAAGATGTGAGTTTGAACCTACTTGAACTGAGGGGTGGGGGAAATGAGTCTAGGCACCACACTTCCCTGGAGCACGTACTAAACATGAGGTAAATATATAATGCTTAGCTGTCATAATCATCATTCAAATGAAGAAAACCCCCTGACTATTTTATAACTTGTGTGTCCCAGTAATAGTTCTGAGCAAAGCTGGTGCAGTTATTCAGAAGATAATGACTCTGTTTCTCTCTTGAGTGTGGTGTCTTGGGTTCTTCTGGCAGTGGTAGGTTTTGCTTGGGTTTTGTGTGTGGTTTTTTTGTTCAGTGGGGTTTTTTGTGGTGTTTTTTTGTTTGTTTGTTTTGTTCTGGTTTGGGCTGTGAGAAACTCTCTATGCTGTATCTTTTCTGCTCAATAGACATGCTCCAGGATTTGATCCTTGGCTCTCAGGTAAACTGGATTATGGCACCGCTGCTCAGAGTGAGCTTCAGCTTGTATTTATAGAATCATAGAATCATAGAATCGTCTAGGTTGGAAGGGACCTTAAAGATCATCTAGTCCAACCATCAACCTAACTGACAAAAAAATAAATAAGAAATAAGAAATTCACTAAACCACATTCCTGAGGACCACGTCAACCTGTCTTTTGAACACCTCCAGGGATGGTGCCTCAACCACCTCCCTGGGCAGCCTATTCCAATGCTTGATAAACCTTTCGGTGAAGAAATGTTTCCTAATATCCACTCTAAACCTCCCCTAGCACAACTTGAGGCCATTTCCCCTTGTCCTATCTCCTGTGACTTGGGAGACGAGACCGACCCCCGCCTCTGTGGCACCTCCACACTTCACTATTGCATCCACACAACCCATTTATGGAGACCTGGAATCTCAGCAGAAACCATACTTTTTGCACGCCCAGCAACACCACCAGGATGTGCAAAAGAAGGTGGGATGCAGACACTGAATTAGAACATAATTAGAAGTACACCTTGACAAAGAGAGTTTTGGTCTACTTTAGGGGATTTCTTGCTTTAAGTGCTCAGCTGAAGGGACAATGCAAGACAGATGCCTTCAGGATAAGCAGCTGACACTGAAAATCAGGGTTCTCTAAAGAATCCAAAACCAGGCATGCAGAAAGCATGGCACCCAAAAACCCAGTTGTGGAAATGTCAATCTTACAATTTGTAACACCAAAAATTATTTCAGACAATACTCCTAAGTGATTTTAAATGCTACTTTGACAACACTTCTTATTTTTATTTCCAGGGGCATAAGAAAAGGATGCAGTTCACATTTATGCTCGCTGCCTAGACCTTCTCAGCCTGAATGACCAACAACCCATATACAACTGCATAAAGTCAGAATGGCCTTTAGCACGATCCAGAAGAAGACCTGGAGTCACACATCTGCACCTACTGCAGAGACTGTTATAGACTAAATATTCAACGTGAAGCACAGAAGATGCACGTTGCTATCTAAGCTTAGGCTGGAAAGAAGGGAAACGGTGGCTGCTCCTTCATTGCTCCTATCTTCCTGACAAATGCCATGGCACCAGTTCACCTTCACACACATATCCATGCATTTTTCCCTGGCTGTTTTTCCACTTCTCATTCATAATTCCGTGTTATCTCTTCTCGACCTATTCAGCCTCTGGCTTAAGATGAACTATTTCTTGTACTCCCTCTAATAAGCCAATATATGTGACTGCTGACCATTCCCCTCAAGAAAAAGAGGTTGCTGGAATTCAAAGTAAGGAGGAAAGATTAAAAAAGAGGTGTTAATGGCTCTTGTTCTGAAAGCACGTCTCTGGTCTCGGAAAATAATAAACCCCCTCAGAATTAAAACGAGGCTTCTATCTTCACTGTAGAATGAAGACTGGCACCTGAATCTAAGTGCTTGGCCTGGTCTGAAAATTCAAGAATCTTTCTCACTGCAGAAGTGGGAGATTTAACTCGGGCAGAAAAGCACCCAGATCTTTACCACAGTTACAATGGACAAATGCATTAGAAGAATAGCGCTTCTCGCATCCGAAATCTGGGCTAGTGCACCAAAATTTGGGCTAGAAGCAAATCCAAGGACCTGGACTATCTCCCATTGAAAACACAACCTGAGCCTCCAACACTCGGCACGTCTCTCAGGTATAAATAGTCAGAAGTGGGAAAGAGCACACGCAAATCAGGCAGGGAAGGAGGGCAGCCACTGTAAAAGGCCAGTCTGCAGACAGGATGAGAATCTGGCATTGAAAGGCTGTTTCAGGATTGATGGCACCTTTATTAAAAGAAGAGAGGCGGGTCCTTAGCTTACATAAAGGGTCACAGTGAAACCAGCCAACAGCAGCAGGACCATTTATGCTGTCTGAATGTGACCCCACCTGGTCTTAGGCTGGTATATACATGATCATTCACTGACACAACATACTTCTTCACTTAACCATTTTCTGCCTTAATTTGCCCTGGTTTTATTGATATTATTAGTGATATGCGGCAAAAGTACAAAATAAATTGCAAAAAAAATTAGGTTCCCCAAACTATGCATCATTTCCATTTGAAATGAATGGTGATCCTCCCTCCTCCTCTGACATTTTGCATTTGCCAAAAATAACTGCATAATTATAAGTTGAGTGCAAGAAACAGAAGGTAACATTCAAAGTTATTTTCCATAATTTTTACATAGCATCAGAACTAGCAAGTACCGTATATGGCTGTTCTGTTGTGCAGAAGTGGCCAAAGCTAACCCATTAATGAACTCACAAAAACTGTAGAAGCACACACCCAGCTTGGGCAAACAAGCACGATGAAAAAATAATAATGTGTAATGACTTTCCTTCAAGTTTCTCAAAGACAGATCATGCTCAGTCCATTAACTCTTCCTTTAACAAGTCTGTTTCATTTAGCTTGTTTTGGTTGGCATTCAATTAGAAATTCATGTACAGGACATTTTTTTCCCTTTTTTAAAACAGAACACTTGCTGTATTTCAGCCAGTAAAACACCAGGAGGTAAAGTGGAAGCTGTAAAGCCCGGCACAATAATACTGAATCAGGCCAAACACCTGCACATGGCCCTGCTCCACAAGATTATCACTACTTGTTTGTTAAAAGGGATTGGTGAGACTTGTTGCTCAGTAGAAAAGCCAAGAGCCAACTGGATAACTCTCAATTTGTTCCAGTTCAAGTTAAAAAAAACCAACCCCCAACACCATACCATCAGCTTTACTGTAACTCCAGTTATGTCCAAGTTCTGTTGCAGCTGCCTCTGCATTGCTAAGACTTGCTGAGTTTGGTCTTCTGTCTACACAGAAAGAAAAACCCTCTCATTCAACCGTTCCTCATTTCCTGTCCTGCTCAACGTCAGGTCCCTTGCTGACCACCCTCATGACTACGTGTAGAAAACAGAACAGCTAAACCTAGATTCCTTTTCCCACTCTTGCTTGTCTCCTCATGGGAACCACCCAAAGCCTGTCCCCTCCTCAAGGGCAACATGAAACTGTTTCAGCCACCACCAAACTCTCCCACAATTTCCACCTTTTTTATCTTCCTGCACCCTTACTACTTTTGCCAAGCCTTCCTGACCGCTCACGACTGTCTCCGGATGCCCCAAACTCCCTGCAATGGGAAGCTGTGGATGCTAGAAGTTTATAAGGATTTTAGTAGAGCCTGCCCAAAATTGTGGAAAAGAAATCCACTGAGTGCTACAAAATACAAATGTCATGCCTGGCTCAAGAAGCCTCTGAGTCACACATGGCTGGAGCGTGGGAAGGTACCCAAGGGAAGCACCACACATTCTTGCTCTGATTTTATACTCCTTCAAGCACCCACTTTTGGCCAGTGCTGGAAAAGGCATGCTAGGCTTGAAAAATCTTTCTTTTGGGACAGGACAGAAACTTTTTACATCGTGGGCAGGGGAGGCAACATTTCTCAAGTGTGCTTCTTCTACAAAGGTAAGAAATTAGCCACCTACCACTATTAATTTATTTCACTAATAATCAAAACAAGCATTTCCCACAGTATGCCCTTGCTCTAGATCTCCGATTACTATTTTTATATACTCATTGCTATTTGTACTTCCCCAAACTCCTCATCTTCATTTCCCAGTTCAACATGATAATTGTTAAAAGATGTTTATAATCTAATATCCTTTTATAAATTCTAATGCAATTGTTTTATGATAAATAAATAATAACAATGAGTGCAGACAAACTATTGAGCACTTACTCTGTCATCATTTGAGGCTTAATTTTTATTAATTCATCTTCAAATTATTTATTTGAAATAATATTTCTATTATCTTCTATCAAGAACTCTGGCTTTTTACTATCTATCTAGCAAATTTTTGCCAGCAATATAAGTTAGTTTAGATTTCAAGCAAATAGCAGTGCTCGATCGCAAATCTATTTTGTTCATGTAGAAATTCAACTGTCAATTTGCAGAAATAATTTTGAAACTGCTATTAAAACACTTACAATGGTCTACACAAGAAAAACCCCACCGAGATCAATACTGTGGTTCTCCAGAGTTCACATCCTAACAAGATGACAGTGGTCTAAACTCCTATCAACTACATAAAACATACTGAATAGCTGTAAATATGCAATGAAATAAAGGTAATGGGTAATAAATCTGCCTACAACTTTGACCAAAACTGATCTTAACTAAATGCAGATCTGGGTCAGCCCAGCTTTCCCAGGAATCTAAACCTCCTTCTCAACTATTCTGTTTTTCGTCTCTACCCAGAAATGAACAGAATTCACAGGAAAGTAATTTTGTCTGTCTTGAGAGCCAACACCACTTGATTCTTGTCCATATTTTCTGTTAACTACAATAGAAGTCTATTTCACGAGCATGCAAGGCAGTATTTATGACTACAACTTTTGGTTCAAGTTGGAAGAACTTTGACAACATATTTCTTAAATAATGAGCAGAGATGTTTTAATTAATGAATTCATTCCTGGTCCTCTCTTATAATTGTTCCACATAAATATTCTTATAATCCATTTTCACTGAGGTGGACAAGCACATTAAGCAGTCTAGGTTCACAGGTGAAAGGATTTATAAATTTGAAAATCCAAGGAGCCAGACTGAGACAGAAGTGGTATCTTCCACCTTACCTGCCTACTACAACAGAGCACGGGTCAATCACCAGAGGAATCATCTCTGGTAGTCATCTTACTGAGCCAAGTCATGGAAGGGCTGGTAAGGAAGACCATGAAAGATCTGCATGACATATTTCTGAGGAAGCGGAGACTGTCAAACTACATCAGACTAAACCCACCACTACTGCTGCCCTGCAAGCCACTGACCAAACTGGAACCTTTGTGATGCGCCCACACAAAAGGAGACATCCGCTCCCAACCAGCTGCGGAAAGCTCTGGAACAACACAGTCCAGCTACAAAGACATAAAATTTAGACCACTGATTTAAATTATTCATTGAAAATTATTTACTCATGTCCTTCAAATGCCTTTATTATTTATTACAAAGATTTTTTTAAAGTGTGCCTCAGAAGAGTATGTTAATTCTAAATTTAATTCAGCACATCAACCTGCATTACCAAATACTTAATTATCAGTATATTTACAGTGTCCTTGGGCACCGCTGGGTAATCAGAATGCTATTGTTTTCATTAAACAGTATTTTATTGATAGCACTAATGACTTCAGTTCTGCTTGATCAACAAGCAAATGATGCTTATTTGATGTTACGATAATTAATTGGCCTTTCAGGTGCTTCCACATCCTAATTTATTACCAAGAATAGGAATATTTATGTGAAAGACCCTAAGAAGAATATCACTGTGCATCACAACACATGTTCTGGTGTGGTTTAGTACTTCCCCCTTTCCTCACAATTTCTTACGCCATGTTCTCCACCTAAAAATTGCGGGAGAAAAAAACTACATTTAACTCCATTTCGAAACCCCAGCCTGAGCCTTACATATTAAATATTCAGTTCATTTTATCCCTTACTGAACTTCCAGTAAGTCAAAGAAGATTCTCTGATTAACGCTTCTTTTACTTTTTTTCTCTCAAGGTGGGAGAAAACAGCTAACCTCACTTTCTCATAGCAGCAACAAGGATCAAAAACTTCATATGACTCAGACAAGATGTACAAGTGAACGGGCTGCCTTGGGAATCTATAATCCCAAACCATTATTTTTCCAAACTCCAGGCACAGTTTATGAAGCACTACAGTCCAGCCTCCAGACCATGGAAAAGGGCAGGGGATAAGAAAATTACAGATTCAAATCAAACTGGGCCTTGAAAAGCCACCTGAAAAGAGTACACCAGTCCTCCCAGAACATTCAGCTGGCACCTATCAGAGATCTGGATGTGTTCGGTTTAATCTTCCACAGAGGACAACCTTCAGAACATCTTCTGAAGTCTTACCTGCTCTGACATACCAACCCATATTAGCAGCTACCCTCATCTTTGAAGATGAGTTTCTCAAAGCCTGAAAAAAAAGATACAAATAAAGGCCTTAGTGATTTTTCTACCTTTCACTGCCCCAGGATCATTAATTATGCTTCTTAGAACATTCTGCCTTTTAGGTAATTTCATATCTTATATCCTGCGTGACTGCAAATAACAAAAAAATAAAAGCCCACAGGCTTTTGGAAGTTCAAAGGCATCTGTATTTGCATTTTTTTGCATTACTGTCTAGAATGTTTCATTCCCACAAATGTTCCAAGTAGAACACCTCAACACCATGGCATAAGGGGAACCTTCACAGGTATATAATAAACGCAAAATACTGCTATGCTCTGCTGCAGAGGATTGCTTAGTGTTACTTTAGATTTACTACACACCCAAGAATTTGTCATTAATTTTGGAACACTTTTTTCTGCTTAACTTATTCACAGACCTATTTCCTGAACAGCTTTTATAATACTGAATTTCATAGTTCACTTATTAAAATTACCAATTTTAAAATAAGAGAGAAAATGGTGTTTGCAGGTAAGCTCTGCCAGGCTTCCAAGAAGTGATCATCTGTAATGGCCATGATCTTACTGTTTTTTCAGAATTACAAAATACAAGAATTCACTGGATGTTCTACCAGCGAACTACTAAACAAATGAAAATACATAACAACAAAATATTCTTTTCCATGTCCCCATATTCATATTAAACATGATTCGACATCCATTACAAGCCACTTGTTCCCAAAAATATACAGACAATTCTGTGGATACATCAAATATAGAAGTGAAGAACAATACTGAAAAAACCCTCAATATAAACAAACTGGATGTTTGTCAAAAAACAAGCCGAGTATTCGTCTGTAAATATTGACCAAACTAACGCTTTTGCTTTGATATTTGCTGACTGAAGAGCAGCACAGGCAAGTATAAAGGACATATAAAATTAATCTGAATGCCAAAGTTGGTGATCAGGTTCCAGCTATTACAGGGACTCCATGCAACAAAGCAAACAACTAGTGGCAGCCAAGTGCACTTACCAAGAAATCACTACAAGTACTTCATCATTACATTTCAACATTAGAAAGAATCATGATTTGATTCCTGAAAATGCATTTACTTCCAGTGACAGCTCATTGACTTGATTTAAAGAGCAGTTAACATACTAACCAAATACCCTCATATAATGCATTTTCCTACATTTTAAGTTCAACTCTCAAACATGCAATGAACAGTTGAAAACTATCTCATAATTTTCACTCTGTGTAACTGTATTTTTCACAAGGTTTGGTCGTCTCTTTTGTGTATGAAGCAATGAATAATTTGCTCTCAATCTTAATTCACACTGTAACTGGCTGAGAACAAACTACCATGTTTTCGAAGGCAAATTAAGTAACAAAAGCAACTGTAAGTCAGGATAGCAAGAAATAAGTTGTAAAGCCTATATTAAGACTTTAAAGCTAGGTGGATTGTTGGTAGTTCAGCACTGAAATAGCTGTCCATCTATGCTCACGTGTATATTTTGTCAAAACATTTTAAAAGCACATTATCCCAACACCATACCTACTGTATAAAGAAAACACAAATTAATGGCTATACATGTGCCTGGAATAAATGATTTCCACTGTTTCCAAGGAGAAAGAAGGTGTATATTCTGCTTTTTTATCTCCTCTTCTTCCCAAAGGGAGAAAAAGTCTTTGCTAATCCAACACAAATATGGTTGCAATAAAAGCCCATTACTAAAACATCAATTACTACATCACAATGAAAAAAACCACACCTCTGCTTGCTCCAGGATAGGCACTCCACACTCTCCTAC
The DNA here is from genome assembly GCA_028565335.1 of Limnodromus scolopaceus. Lineage (NCBI taxonomy): Eukaryota > Metazoa > Chordata > Aves > Charadriiformes > Scolopacidae > Limnodromus > Limnodromus scolopaceus. The sequence goes on from JAOXNO010000070.1 coordinate 33,377,553, forward strand.
AAATATGTCATTTTATAACAGATGCATATGAAAAAAGCATCCCAGCACACATAGTCTTACAAACAGGACATACGAACTGAAGGTAAGAGAAATGGAAACAAAAATCAGATGACTTAACTGTGGCATGGGGATATTACTTGTCAGAGGTTAAGTAGGAAGTCTGAAGAAAAGCTAAACCCTGTCCAGTGCCTGTACCACAAGAGTGTCTTCATTCCCTGGTCAGTTCTCAGACCCGAGATAGCCAGCCAGCAATAAAAATGAAGAATGCAGGCAGCTTCTAACAGCCAAGAATTTTCCTGCGCAGTGAGAATTTATTGGTCTCTCAAATTCTTACTCATAATTACCACAGTCATTTTAAATTTAGCAATGACGGAAGAATGCTTTGTCCTTAAGACCATCTTGAAAAGGCAATACCAACAAAGGGGTTTAGGTGAAGACACAATGAGCTCTGGAGCTGAACTCAGATATTACATTATTAACCTCCACATGTAACACTCTAAGAGACAGAGCCATGACTCTGCGTACCCTGAAACATTTACCACATGTATGCCCTTCCTAGAGCAGTGAGGACTGGCATGCTGCCTATGTCTTATTCAGTTCTGCCAAGGGCAGAAAGGCTTTTGCACATCATCAGTAGATGAGGCAGAACCACTTCCTTAATGTCATATCAACCTTTTCATCAAAGTAGTCAGATACTACTTTAGAGAAGTAATAAAAAGGCATGTGCCAGCTATGAGACTAATGAATAGTTTTCCTCAAGCAAAACATAATTCAGCATGAACTTCACGTTAATGTTCTTTCCACCCACTCACCCATCTCCAACTGATTCTACTCAACCAAAATGCCAACAAGTAAAACCACCCATCTTTTAATTCAGCTATTGTACCCCAGCACTAAGATCTTGTTTTACAGTGCCAGTGCTTTACAGAGCTGCCTAACCTCAAACGTTTCTTACACATTTACCTGGTCTCCTTTTTAAAAACATGCATGGAAGCTGGCGAGCGAAACACAAGTAACAAAGGGAAAACTTTGGAGAGCAAAAGATATTCACACTGGCAGCTTTCATTAAAATGTTAAAAAACACCATTAAGCCTCAGTCCCATTTACAGCTCAGAACCAACCAGCTTAAGAAGCAGGGAGAAGGATACTATAAAAAAAAAAAAAAAAAGAAAAAAAAAGAAAAAAAAAAGATTAGGTCTTGAGCCAGGAAACAATTTGGAAACATATGTTACCTTGTTTGAAAAGTGAAAGAGTATCAAGATATATTCACCTAAAAGACTATTACACCTCAGGCACAGGTTCATTTGTTGTATCAGGAAGACATCACAGAGTACAGCAAGTCCAGAAACAATTTAATTTAGAAGAAATAAAACCAAAAGCTGTAATCATTCAAGAACCAAATCTCAGGCTTGAATAAACTACAAGAAGCCCCCAAGACTCATATAAACCTAAATATTTCACAATGCCCATCAACAACAAAAAAAGAAGAAAATTTGCTATTACTGTCTTATTGTCTAAGTATCCATAAAGGAAATTTTATACGCTATTCTAAAATGTCTGTGATGGGCTATTTTTGGATAGGGGTTCCATGTAGCACAAGTTTGACCTAGCATGTTTTGTTCTTAGTGAGAATCAAGTCCAGCCTCACCTATGTAACAAAGGGAAACAGTTTCACTTGGAACAACCTCAACTTTTAGATGCAGACAGCTGCTGGCAGAGAACCTACAGAGACACAATACATTTTTTAAGGACTTGAGTAGGAACTGTGAAAGTTGGATTCTGCAGGCCTCAACACGTGGCATTTGGGGAAGACTGTTACGTTCATTTAAGACATTCTTAATTCCAGCAGTCCGCTCTCCTTTTTACTGGAGATCACTACCATGATGAGCGAGTGAGAAGAACGGAATGTGTCCTCAACTGCTAATGCTTCTCACTCAGAGATGCGGCTCAAACCCACTCCCGGAAGCCTTTGATCCTCAGCAGGGCTGTGGTGGGGCCGAGGTGGAGCGCGGCCCCTGGTGGCCTTTCAGCACCATGGATGGCAGCCTCGGGAGGTCCCGGCCACCGCAGGAGGCACCAGTCCTCTCCCACCCAAACCACGCTTTGTAGCCAATGCGGGTCAGAATACCACCAAAGTTATTTTCACGGAAACTTTAGTCTAATAAGACGCCTACAGGAAAGGAACCGACTAATAATTTATTAGGGCTGTGGTTCACCCTTTAGATGTGGCCACGCGTTCAGAAAATATTCCTATTTTCCAGTCCTCGTGAGAGAGTTTGAAAATGCTGCTGTGTTTTTCTTAGGGATGGTCCATTTACTTTAATTTCAACAATGAAAATGCATACTTCAAACCTTCACTGGTAAGCAAAAATACAACGCAGCTAAGATGCAATTGCTCTTCCAACAAACCTGATTACACAGCAAATTAATTTTTTTCTTTTTTTTTTCATAAACCAGAAAAATTGTCAGTTTTACACAAAACCATCAACAAAACAAATTAGCAGAGGAACATTTATCCCAGAAACACTGAAACCTAGACATAGCTCCAATAATTTGCCATTGTATTCCTAACGCCGCTGAAAAATTCATAAAACTAAAGTTTTCATCATACAGCCTTGTTTTCTACTGGTCTAACCACTACTCACTACAGAAAGTGCAGAGCATTTTCAAGGTAACAGAGCTATATGCAGAAACCCAGGTGATCTCTTAAAAATGCTTTTTAAAAAAAGTTAAATCTGAGGAATCCATTGGTGTCCCCATTTACTACGACATGAACGTGGCTCGTAGGAGCAGTCATCAGACTGATCTCTGTTTTCCCAAAGTCTCTCACAGGGCCAGCCTCAACAGACTGCTGTTAAAAGAACTGCCTCTCAGTGGTTGGGAACACAAGAATTTAGCATTTCAAACCAAGCTTTTCTAGCTAACAGTACTTTAAGTCTTTAAAGCTGGACTCAAAATTGAGCTAGCAGCTTTGCCCGTTGGCCATGAAACAATGGAAACCCGTCTTGGCCGCAGCTGTATTGGCTCTGCAGTACCATCAGCAATAAAATTTTTTGTCAATAAACAGACCAAACCTGACTCAGAAGGCAGTGATACACAGTAGCTAGTGTCATTTTATAGCTAATTTTATGACTATAATCCACTTCCTACAGCTACTGTTACAATTGGCACCTAATGTCAGGGGTTGACTTCTGCCACGTGTTGAGGTTCACTGTGCGTTGGGCAGACTAACTGCTTTCCACATGACAGAAGCTTAGCAAATTAAAATACCAGCCTAATACTGATGTGCTGGTCAGCCACATAATTACCAGCCTGGCCCTTTTCAGGACATTACTGAATAACAGAGAGGCAGACCAGATACAGTCTGTTTTTACTTATCGCAGCAGTACATGGAGATACACACTCTGCAAACACCAGCCAAGTTACAGAAGACAACCTGCATTCTCAAAAGAATTGAACTGTACGTTAAGTAAGGTCTGAGACCACTGACACAATCTATTCATAAGAAGTTACTTTATTTCTCCCTGCATTCAAAATAATCAGTTTTATCCTGAGTTTTAAAAGCATTTCCAGTTCAGTTTGATTTTCCATCCAGATATTACAGGCAACACAGTTTCAAAAATACATGCATTGCAAGGGCATTTAGTAGGACCCAGATGTTCACCTACCTTTACTAACAGAGAGAACCAGCAGTAACAAGTCCCTAAAATTATCTACTTTCATAAAACTGTGTTCTGGATTATTACTGGGAAAGTACTGGAGACCATTTTTGAAAATCAGGCCTGTATATTCCACAGAAACAGGTTTTGCTTTTACCTCTGAGGAATACAAATATGCAGTGTTTTTGTTCTTTGCAGCTCAGTGATTTACTGGCATGCCTCTTCCCATAAAATATTTGCATATATCTGAGAGTCAAACTGTTCTGATACATTCTGTGTTTGCCAGGAAGTGAACGCTTCAGTTCAGTGTAACTGAACATTTAAACAAGGACAGGCACCAGGACAAATGGCAGTGTAATTAACATACCAATGAAGAGCCAGTTGTTAATTACTATCCATTTCAGGCATTTTGTACGAGCAACTTACCTGAAAAGCCTTCCCATCTGCATGCTGGCAAAGCCAGTAATTAAACAATTCAACACTCCTTTTGCTTGATTAGAGAAAAAATCATAATTATTTTATATTATTCTATTTGTCACATGCAGTTGACATTTAGATGAGAAAAACTGCAGCAGCCCAAATCTAAACATTTGAAATGAATGTTATGAGCTGCCCTTGAATAAAACAGCAACATATATGCATCTAGGGCAGATGTAAGCTAATAGAGGCTCCTAATTTGAGCCAACTGATTATACCTTACAGTACCTGCTGCGTTACATGGAAGGCAGCACAATTGCTACTTAAAAAAAAGTACCACTTTTCTCTAAGGGGGATTTCAGATGCTACCTACAGAATGGAATCTGGATTTATAAGCTGTTGAAAGACTTGGGAATAGCACCAGTATAAAGCCAGGATTCATTTACATTTAAACAACAGCCACTGAGAAGTCAGCACATAGCTCAGCCCAGCACCACAGTTAAAATACAGCAGTTACAGGAGTTTCAAGAAAAGCAGAGGCAGGTGAGTGGAAAGCAAGACTGAAACCGTAGGACAGAAATACTCAGATAGGCAAAATGGAAATAAAAGCTGAAAAACGAGAGAGGAAGCAGAAAGTTTAGAAACATTCATCACTACGTAGAGTATCCAAAACAAAGGATTTCTCTCTCTCCCTGTGCAGATGGCTTTGCCCAAGGAAGACTAGCGTGCTTTGGGTACAAAAAAAGGAAATTACGTCTCTCTTGAAAACAGCTTCTAATTCACTACCCATCACGTGACTACGGCCGCTAATCCATGTAAACAATAAAACCAAGATCCATTTGAAGTTTTGACTATCCAAGTTAAAGTTTGAATCAGCTCCTGTTAAAAAATTTGGCATTCTATGTTTGGTACCGAAGTTTCCAACCATGTGATTTATGCACTTTAAAGACCAGATTTTGCCGAAATCCTCTAGCATTTTGTTACAAAGTAATTCCTTCTGGAGTAGCCAAAAAGCAGATATTTGGTCCATGTGGGTTTATTCAATCAATTAATTTTCATTTGGATTTTTATTTTAAACAACGGAAGACAATGAATGATTAATTTTATGAAGTTTTTTCTTTTCTTACAATGTGCATCTATCTTACTTGGATTATAAGCAGAAGCTAATTAAAATGTACAAATGCAACCTTATGAAATTTTTCTTGTCCTCATTTGACAGAATGATGGATACAGATGGGGTGACAGGAAATGCTTTACATCTGAACAAAGGAAATACTGTTAGCAAGAAGTAAACTGCAACAATTGTTTATACAGCGAGTGCACACTCAAGATTTCTGAAATTTCAACATTTTTGCCTGTATTGTCCAGAAAATCCATTTTTACTCACAGTTTATTTTACAGATGGGTGAAGAAGCACCTCTATCTTTGCAGATTTCTTTCCCATATAACCTTTATTGAGCACGCTCTTACAGTCAAGAAAAGAACGTATTTTGGGTTGATATCTGCAGACTCCTGCACCTAAGGCAGTGCCTCTGCACTCCACAGTTCTGGCCAGACAGAACAGCTCATCCAGAGCCAATTCATCGATCTCTAAATATTGCCGGCCACCCAAAGACACTCTGCTATAGATAGACTGCAAAATCTGCCAGAGATCTACAACAAGACCTGAGATCTAAATCCCCATGTCTTAAGCTCCAGACCCCTCTTCCCCTTTTCTATTGTAAATTTTAATAACACTGTACTTTCTGCAGTTAGCACTGAATTAACACATTTTCCATTTTTACTTGTCAGTTATGAAGCAGTAAGACCCAAAAAATTACCCTAAACGACACACATATCTGATCTTCACAAGCCATTTAAGCATAATCTCCGAATACATCTTCATAATGACAGCCCCATTTCTGCCCTCTTAATAACAATAATCACTACATCAACAGTGTTATTTTGCCTTGACTGTTTTGAAAAGGCTATTTTTTTGCCTTTGCTACCTAATCTCTATAGCAATTTTTCTTACTGAAAAGAAAAATCAGCAATACCATCTGGTATTACAGAAATCGGCGATATCTCTTTTGTTTTGCATTTTTATTAATAGGCATGGGGAAACATTATTCTAGTTGAAAAAATATTTGGAACTAACCACAAGCTACATATGCAAATTTTAAATAAATATTCTGTGATAGAAGAGATATCCTGAAATGAAATCTTTCGCATGCCCTATATATTGGGAATGTCAAAAAATGGCAGTTCTTAAATGCAAGTTACTGTTCAGTACACAGTCCTGAAGGACAAAACTTTATCACAGAACAATTCAAGAAGCGCTGTCATGTCACACCACAGTTTGACTGAAATAAGGACCAATTCTGCAGCAAAGAAGATATGAAAATACAAGAAGAAAAACTTCCCATCAGCTAATGAGTATTCCATTTTCGAGACCTTTATTTTAACGTTATCTTAGAAAGAAGATACATCCCAGAAACATCAGAGCCCATAATAACCTACATCACTAGAACACTCCATTTACTTCTCAGGATGCTGGTAAATTGATTTTGGAGTTTACTGGATAGTCTATATTGTAATGAAGGGCAAAGCTGCTAATACTGCAGCAATAAAACACAACAACTTTTGGGCTCTGAGTTGAATACACAATTTTGAAATCTAAAACACTGAAGTAGATTTTTTTTTTTAATCATCTTTTTCAAAGCTGTGTGAAAGCTAAATAAGCCCAATTTTCTACTTCAGAAAGCCATTTCCTTCGGGGAATATGGAATGGGCAGCATCAAGAAAATTTGACCACAGCACTTAATATCTTAGTAACTTGAGTGCAAATGCAGGACTGGCTAACAGACGATCTGGTTCTCAGAATGTCCAGCTGAAACGCGAGAAAGATTTAGCACCACTTAACTCCCAAGTCAAACAAACACACACAAACAAAACCAGCTCCCAGAACCCAATGCACTTGCCTAAAACAAGAGCCCAGATGCAGGGCTGAGTTACAAGTTTTCGCTGATATGACATAAAATTTGCTGTTAACTCATTAAAAACGGAAAGTAAAGACAGCTTATTTAACCATCTTTCTTCAAGGTTCAACCCCATTTTTTTTTGTATCTTCAATCAGCCATAGACTAAAAGTACACCCCATCAGCTACTGTAGTTGTAATGTCTTAAGCCACAGCAACTCCCTCTGTCTCAACACATCTCTAGCAGATGCCATTCTGGGTACATGTTGTTCTCCATAAAAGATTATTAAAGGAGCTTTAGTGATTATGTGTACCTTGCAGTTACTTTTTTTTTTTTCCAATTAAGTATAAGAATGCAATCCCAAGGATTCACAAAATCTTAAAACATAGACAAAAAATGCATCCTACAGGATCTGCCTTCTAGTGTAACTCTAGATAAACTCTCAGATCTCATGATTTCTTCTGACTTGACTGAGGGGTTTGTGGCATTTGGCAATACATCTGTGGGTACTACCCAGGGCGGCCCTTTCATCTAGGGACACCTCACCAGGAAAAAACTGAACGGATGCAACCAATTCATTTCACGTGACTTGATCATGGCATAAAATTGCTGCTCTGGGACCACCCATGAGACTGAGCCAGACTGGAATCCATCACCCAAGACCAAGTAACATCCCAGGATAAGTTTTATGTTTTCATCCCAACTTGGTTAATACAACAATCACCACTTTGCGTAGTGCACTCAAGTTGAGCAAAATTTGACCCCAAAGTACCAACAGTTATGGACAAGTTTGCATTCCAAAAATATATACATTTAAAACAGACATGGCACTAAGTTACTTTGCTGCAAGCAGTAATTTATGAAATGCTTGTTACACCTCCACAATTTTTTTGTTCTTAAATCCCATTTAATATGCCAATCTTATTTCAGGAGGAAATAAATTAACTCTGATGCTTTGTGCCAATGCAGATGAGCTTCCCACACACCTGTATTGTGTTTCACACTTCAGTTAGTCATCCAGATTACGACAAACGAACAAAGTACTTCTAACCAGACCCCATTCCCAAGGCTAAGCATGTGACAAGAGGAAGAAAGAAGGTTATCTCACAGACCCCCCCAGTTTTGTCAGTGCAACGTCTGGTTGCAGCTATGGATGAACATCTTCACCGAAAAGAACTATGAGTTTAGATCTAACACAGCCCAGGAAGCCCACAGAGGTGACATTACCCCCACAATTCAGTCCCTGACACTGCAATTCCCACAAGCACTAGCCAGGATAGGCTGCAAACTGCTCAGGCTCCCACGAACTTTTGTAATTCAAACTCTTCATTAAAAAAAAAAAAAAAAACACCAAACAAAAAACAGTGGGGAAAAAAGATAAATCTGCACCAAATGCAAGAGGGAAGATGACGCTGCAAAACAGTGCATGGTTCTGTACTGGGAGATCCCACACTGGAAGACCTTCACATCCAGAATTACAGAACACCCAGCTTTTCTGTCCCTGCTAATCTCCATTCCACTATCTCAAATATGACTAAAATCACATGTATTTGTATTGTGGTAGCTGCAAGTTAATGTCCTGCCTAAATTATCAACTGTTATTAGAACCCCAGACAATTGCTTAATAAAAATTTAATCATATTGTAATTTCTAATCATCATTAAAGATGCTTAACAAGTTAATCTCTCTATTGTGCTCCCCTAATATCATGGATCAGAAAGTCAACTGGCGTAAGGCAGCACAGCTTCACCAATGCTAACAGGGCTACTTTTACGTTACTCCAGCTGAGGATCTGGCCCCAAGAGGAAATAGCAGTATTAAAATCCTCTCAGTACAGCTTTTGACTGTTTTCTCTGCACTGCTTCACAGTTAATCCAAAAAAAATAACCGAAGCAACAGATTATGACTTTTAAAACCCACAGTACAAATCAAGGCATTCCATGGAGCTCTATCTTCTGCTGTCCGTGGTAGAACAAACCCAGCACTGCACTGGAGATCGAAGGTCTCCCTCACCTCTTCACAGCTCAAAAACCTCCCCATTTTGACTTTGTCCACACATAGCTACATGTGTCTGACAGCAACGCTCACGCACAGAAAACGTGGGAGGATCATTAACAGCCAGTGAAGTTGTCTTTCAGCTCAGATCTGTTCCAACTGCCTAGACGAGGAGTGAAACGATGCTCTGCAACCTCAGCCTTGCAGAAGTATCGGTTCCCTTCAGGAAACCAACACGTTTCCTCATCCTTCTGGTGGACTGGCAATCTATGCTTAAGAGAGTTTGAGGACCATACTGCAAGTCCACTTTAACTGTGTCAGGTTGTTGCACAGAGATGCACACAGACAACATACTTGGCTCTCGTTTGCCTCGTATTTTTTTAACGTTTCTTCAATAAACCCACAACGCTCTCTAAATTCACAAAGTGGTCGGAAGAGAACAACTGTGAAGCCCTACTCTGAGGCTGCTCTATGGTGTGTGCACACCATACCTCCTGCAACCACATCTTTTTGTGGCTTCACCTGCAGGCAGGTGAAAACAGACAGCAGAAATGGTTGGTGCAAAAGAGCCACCAGGCTCGACTGTAATTCAGTGGTTTCACCTCTAAGTGGTCAGGGCTGTTTCTTCTATGCATAGCTTGGAGGACCAGTTAGGAGAATGGCAAACCAAACCTAAGTCAAAAAAGGCAGTTCTTATCCTGCTTTGTCTGCAAAACAGCTCACGGATTCTAGCTAAGTGTGCACGCAATGAAACTCTCTGTTATGATGCACAACACGATATCTTGGAAGCTAAATAATATTCATTTTAATAACCTTCCATTAAATATTGATTGTAATTTAATATGTAGAATTCTGATATTAAAACTTAATCTGATTGGCAAAGATCTGTTCCTGCTTACTTTATTGACACTTAGTGGACCAAATTAATTGTTTATATCATAATATTTACTTTCAGTATGACAACCACACGGCCAGCTACCACAGGATTTAATCTAAAGGACAGCTTTTAAACATTAGTTGGCATTTACTCAAACAAGCCTTTAATTGTCAGAACCGTCTACAAAAAATGACAAAAAGTGATCACATATTAAAACAAGTAAAACTGGAATCCACCTTTCAGAAAAATACTCTCCATTAGTACTGAGCCCAGCGCAAGATGCACTGTCCCGGCTATTTTTAATGTGGCACACTTGTTGATCCAACACTAAGTTGATCCAATTACATCTCCAAAACACGTACTATGGCATTTCATCCAAACCCCTTTGACTCCATCACGTGCTCAGCAAAATCGATGTTGCACCTCACAGACACGTAACACGACGCCGGGAAATGTCCTCCCTCACCAAAAATTCAAAGAGAAAAATTTAGTAAGTTTCTTCTCTTAACAAATGTCGTATTAACAGAAAGTATTTATTTCACCTTTGGCAAGAAAAACAAACACATGGCAAAGCCCCTGCAGGCACCCAGGTGCCCTAGGTCAGTTTCAACACCGTTTGGGTTCCAAGCGATGCTTCCCCAGCCGGTTTTGCTTCCCGACGATAAACCAGGCAGGAAAAGTAAATATTCCTACCAATTCCCAGGGCAGCCGAACCCCGCTGCCCCACGGCCACCCTTCCCACCTGGGGACACGTCCCCCCTCTCTCTCCTGCCGTATGACCGCGAATGCTTATGCAAAACTGTTGGGTTTCTGCGGCGCCTACACCCGACGGCAGCGAACCCGCAGGGAGAGGGGGCAGCCGGGCTCCTCCAGCCCCAGGAACCCGCCGAGGGCTCCCGGCTCTCCGCCTCCGCTCGCTCCCCGGGGCTGGGCGGCTCCTGGCCCGGGGGCGGCCCGGCTCTCCCCGCCGCCCCCTCCGGCCCGCAGCCAGCGGCCCCCGCCGACCGGGGACGAGCCCCGGGATGCCGGCCCTGCTGGCTGCGGGGACCGCACCGTCCCCGGGGGCGGGTGTGTGCTTAGGGCTTGGGAGGAGGGACGGGGGGCGAGGGGGGGTCGTGTTGTGCGGCGGGGCCACATGGGGCGAGACGGTCTCCCTGCAGCGCAGGGGGCGACGGCAGCAGCAGCTACTCACCGGGAGGGTTTACCGCCGCCGGCGTTGCCATCTTGTCTCTGAGAAG
>JAOXNO010000070.1:33388857-33409931 GCA_028565335.1 Limnodromus scolopaceus
ATGTCCGATGGCCCCCGCGCCGCGTCTGCTCATGCGCCGCCCGCAGTGAGCATGTGCCGGGCGGCCGCACATGTGCGCTGGGCCCGTGCCCGCCGGAGCCCCACCGGGACCCCCCCGAGCCTCGCCCCGCAGGGACCGGGGGAGAACGTGCCCTTCACCCCGGTGCCAGCCCAGCCGCCCCCCTCGGGGCTCGAACCCGCGGCTCCGGCGCGCGCGGCTCCTCCCAGGGCGCCAACGCCCCTGAGGGAGAGGGCTCCGGTGGAGGCCCGCCCGCCGGCCAGAGGGGCGACGGGTGTCTGCTGCCCGCCGCCCCCGAAGCGGAGGGAGAAGGGTTTGAGGGCTGCCCGTAGCCCCTAAAACTGAGGAGGGGCGGCTGGGATGCTGCCTGCCACCACCAAAAGCTGAGGGCTGGTGGTTGGGGGGCTGCCCCCGCACCCCCAAAACTGAGGGCCCTGCTGAGAGGCTGCAGGAGGGGAACCATTAGACAACACTACCGCGATCTGTGCCATTCCCAGGCCGCGACAGACATCCTGTGGAAGGGGGATGGAAATCCATGAGTCCGCTCACCTCCCAACGCTTTCTCTGCTCGGGGTTCCCATTTCTGTGGGCCCCCCGGGAACAACAGACACGCTGGCGTTCAGTTCACTCAAGTGTGAAGTGAGCCCTGGAGCTTTTGGGGGGAAAAGAGGCACCGTGGTGTCACCTTGGTGTTACGCTCAGCCTGTGTCTGCCTGTAAGATGGAGGACTTGGTGCTTCAAATCAATCGAGCTACACAGAAGCGCCTCAGTCCTTTGTTAATAATGCTAATTTCCTGGAATTACAAAGGAAAATAACAACTCTTTCTTGGAGTTCTTAAAAAAAAAAAAAGTATCCAGGAATTCAAGAGAGGGGCCATTCTGCTCTCTGCCGGGCAGAGTGTGGGAGTTGTATCGTGCCCCTCTATAAACAGCGGTTCACCTCACACCGTGCTGGCGTTCAAGCCGAGTGCGGCAACTGAACAACCGATCCTTTGTAACACGCTCAGCTCACGGTTTCAGGCTTTCCATTAAAACACAAGGACTCAAAATACGCTTTCAGTGAAGTCTGAGATTTTTCTCATCATCTCGTAAACTCAGGACTTTCAGGGGAAAAAAAAAAACCCAACGGTATCATAGAATTATCAATCTGCAAGATTTGTGAAAAGCAACCAGTGCCGTAACTGCAGCAATCACATGTAATATGTATGGTAATGCTGAAAAAAAGAAAAACAAACCACCCTTTTGATGGCTTTTTCGCGCCCCGGGAATGCTGCAAAGGCCTGTTAATCTTTAAACGCCTCCCTGTGGCTGTGCCTGGTTGCCCCCAGCAGCCCTGCAGAAGGTAATGGGAGCGCTCAAAATGAAAAGTTGCAAATCAGTCCCTTGCTTTGCTGAATAAGTAACCTGGAACAGTTCAGCCATTAAACTGGCAGAAAGATGGAGAAAGCGTGGAGGCTCTGTTTACCTGTCTCCCGCAGATGAGTTTAATCAGAGGAGCATTAAATGCTACTGCTTATTGAGAAAGTTTACTTTATCTTTGATTTATTGTGCTTTTGCCTATCAACGTCGAGCTGTTTTTCTAAGCATCTTACTGCTTTAGTGCCTCCTGATGCTGCGGGGTTGCGGATGATCAGCAGGCATTCTTAATTCTTTTCTTAATACTAGCAGATTGTGTTAGTATCAGCAATTTTGCAAATTATTTTCATTCAGATAAAATAACGCTTTTGTGATTTTCAAGAACTTTGGTCACAGTATTTCTAGATTCTTACCTTTAATGAAGAAAGCAATATTTGGAGCAGCTTACCCTGCTGCAGGAAACAGGGCATGGCTCAATAAATCTCATCCTCAAATTGCAGAGGTAATACTGCTCATGAAAGCTATTCCATGAGCCTCCCATTATGTCAAGTTACATCCATGCATAAAGGTTCAAGGGCCAAACCCCTAATACCATGATGTTAGTAAAGTACCATCTAAAACCATAATTTATAGCATTAGGCACTTCCGAAGCGTCCTTTGAAGACATTTACAAGTATTCATGTGTTAAGCCTTATCTCTCTCTTATCAGAAAAACATTAATATTTCTTATTTCATTTCTGTTGCAGAGATAAGGACACCACCCTGGAAAAACCGAGCCCAGAGAGATCTGACAGTGCGCTATCGTAGCTTTCGACAGACCTATAGAATAAGCCGAACAACGACTGAATATCAACCAATGAAACCATTCAACTGCATGTGCTGTCCCCTTGTGTAATATCCCATGAGACATTAGATTAGCCCAGAAAGAGCACATTACAGCCAGTATATTTGATATTGTGCTCCACCTAAATAAGACCTTAGGGCTTAGAATGGAACACGTTCTGTCAAATCTACTGTGATTCAGACATAATTATGCAAATAAAGCTTCTTTTCTTTTTGTTTGGTGCGAGCTTTGTTGACTCGCTCAGTTCAGTTCCACACGCAATTCTTTGTTCGCTTAAACAGATTGAGAAGTGAGATTGATTTTTCTCCTCCCCATCTTCTCTATCTCAATAGGCAGTATTAGCAGAGCCTTTCAGAATCCCTGAAACAATCCATAAGTGAATGGAACTATTCTGTATTTAGCTGTAATAAACTACTTCCTTGCTATCTCACGCTGAGCCTTTCCGTATCTGTGGTGAGATCTGTAACGCTGGTAAGTGAAGAGAGAAACCACCACTGCTCTTAAAATTATGTTCTAGTAATAGTGGAAAAGCGATGCTCTGCGTTTTACTTTCGCTGTAATACAAAGAACACGTACACAGTAAAGCACAGTGTAGTTACGGAATTGATGTTTCTCCAAGTTCATGCTATGCTGTGGACCTTGAAAGCCTAATTCCCACGGAATGGGGCTCCTCACAACAGAAGCAGGGACAGCGCTGTGGACTCCACCCTCGCACTTGCTGAGAGATTAAACAGCGCTGTATCAATACCAAGCGCAAAATGTCATGCACCTACAAGACAGCAACATGCAAAATTTTTACTGTTCACCTGGCACAACAGGGGGGGCTTCACTTACCATATGAATAGAATGACAAACAAGTGTTGGCATGATGTGTAGCAACAGGAAAGTAAACGAATTAAGAAAAGTGATTTTCATCTCCATTTTGTTATAATGTACCAGAGAGTGTCTGTTAGGTGTCTTTACAGTGGCTGCTTCCAATTTAGAGGGCTATTATTACTGACACTAGCGCTCGGCATACACATGTATTCTGCATTTTGGCACTGGAAGTAGAAATAGATCAGCTGAGCACTGCAGCATACCCAAACTGCTTCTCACTAACACCTTTCCCTTGAAAGTTCAGCACTGGCCTGCAAATTGGAAAACCTGAACGTGTACCTTCCTGTGTGTTTTCATCCTGTGCCATGCACCAATAATTTCTAAAAGACCTTTATTTCTTTTAAATGGGGAAAAGTTGGGGGTTTTTATTATTTACTCTGAAAAAAACTGAAGTCTTTCCAAAATGATTACTCCATGTGAATGAGTAAAGTGCAGAAACAAAAATCACAATTAAGTTGAAGTGAATGAGAAAGTACGGTCAGTGTCAAAGATGGATAAAAAAGGTCTTTGGCTTTTCTTACCAACTTATGACAATTCCACTCTAACAGAATTGAAAATCAAGGTCTGAAACCTTGAACCAACAGTTCCCCAGTAGAATTTTCTTTTCTGGGGACATGAAGAAGCTGAGTGCTGTTTCAGACATTTTAATCCAGTATAATCAAAACCAAGGACATTTCAGTAAAGTCTCATACTTTAATAAGACCTCCCAGCTACATCCTTTATTCCATGTTTCCATTGCAATTGAGTTAATATATTGCAATTCATCCAAAATTCTTGGATAGTTTGGAACGAGGATGATATATGCATATTAAGCAACCCCATCCACCCAAGAACTCGGAACCAGAACATTACGTGCCCTTTTTAAATTTGTTTCGTCACGTATGGATGGCCACACTTGCCTAAATAAGCTATAGAGAAAGCAATGAAATTTAAAACATGAACTATCATAGGAAGGTCTTAAAAGCATTTGTTAAGGAAATTACAACCTTGTTCTTTAAACTATCTCATATAATTTAAAAGAAAATTGTATTCTTCCTACAAAATGCAATAAAATACCTTGATAAGAGTGCGGAAGTTATATTAATCTCTATTCAGTCCTGGAGGTATAGAAATGTAATTTCTATGATGTTCTCTACAGTTATTGCTGTT
Organism: Limnodromus scolopaceus; assembly: GCA_028565335.1. NCBI lineage: Eukaryota > Metazoa > Chordata > Aves > Charadriiformes > Scolopacidae > Limnodromus > Limnodromus scolopaceus. The sequence continues at coordinate 33,393,101 of JAOXNO010000070.1, forward strand.
AAATTCTGCAGTGCTTTTCCTTTAGGAAAAATGTCATTGGGTATTAGAGGAAACCCTCCTAAAGGTGAAATATCTGTGTCAAAAGTCCTCTTACCTAAGAAATGTAACGAGATTAGGCAAGTATTCATGTGCTAGTAAAAGTCTGGACTAGGAACCAAACACAGAGGCATCTTGCCTCTCTTAACTTCAGCCCTAACATTTCAGACTTCTTCTAACTTTGTATAGATTTAAGCATATATTAATAATTGAAACATAAGCAATGAATCTTGATTATCAAGCCTAAGAGTGCAATAACTAGTGCAAACATATTAAACCCATAACTTGTTTTCTTTACAATGTTTACTAAGCAGATTTTATTTCCTGATCTTAACATCACTCACTGGCAGAAGTGCTGCCAACAGAAGACACCATTAAGCTGATAGAGGCTGTTGGTGGTTCCCTCAGGCAGAACTGACCACGTTGCATATGGGAATACAGTTTTCATAGTGCATACCTAATTATATCCCTGAAACCATTCTGTGAAGCAAACGGGTGAAAAATAAAAAGCTATAAATGATGCTGGTCTACTTACCAAAACCTCATGACATGAACAGAAAGATAGATCGCAGAAATAGCTCTGGGCCCTGAATCAGCAAACTGACACGGAGATCAGAACTACATGAGTAAAGCCTTTTCCCCCAAAATGCCATGCGTCTCACTTTGAAAAAAAAAATTAAAAGCTTATTCATTTGGAGGGATGCGTTTCTGGTATATTATAATCAGGATATTATTATTATTTAAAGCATGAGGTGAATGAGACCTGTTGGATTGGAGACATAGAATCATCGAATACCAGGTTGGAAGTGACCTCAAGGATCATTTGGTCCAACTGTTCTTGGCAAAAGCATGATCTAGACAAGGTGGCCCAGCACCCTGACCAGCTGAATCTTGAAATTGTCCAATGATGAGGAATCTACCACTTCCTTGGGAAGATTATTTTAATGGTTGATTGTTCTCATTGTGAAAAATTTTCCTCTTGTGTCCAATCAGAATCTCCACAAGAGTAACTTGGACCCCTTACCCCTTCTCTTCTCTATGTGACTCCTTGTGAAAAGGGAGCCTCCATCTTCTTAAAATACTGGAACGCGATGATAAGGCCTCCCCGAAGCCTTCTTTTCTCAAGGCTGAACAAACCCAGTCCTGGGATAATGGCTTCTTTATCTCTGCTGGTGATGCTCTTGTTGATGCAACTCAGCATCCTGTTGGCTTTGTTTGCCACAGCACCACTCTCTTCACTCATACTGAACTTGCTCACCAGGAGCCCCAGGTCCCTTTCCACAGAGCTGCTCCCCAGCCAGGTAGATCCCAATCTGTGCTGCCCTCCTGGTTTATGTTTCCCCCAGTTCAAGACCTCACACTTGTCCTTTTTGAACTTCATCAGGTTCTTGTTAGCCCAGTCTTCTAGCCTATCCATGTCTTCCTGCAGGGTGGCTTCTCCTCCCTTCTGAAGTGTCCACTTTCCTACTAGGTTTGATGTCATCAGCAAACTTCATCAGGGTGCACATCCCATCATCCAGGTCACTTATGAAGATATTAAATAGTGTCGGGCCCAGTGTCAATCCCTGGGGGACCCCATTTGTGACTGGTTGCCAGATTGAAAAAGATCTATTGACCACTGCCCTCTGGGTGCAGCCTGTCAGCCAGTTCCCACCCAACGCACAGACCACTTGTCTCAACCATAACACATCAGTTTCTGTAGGAAGAGGCTGTGGGGAAGGAACCATGTCAAAAGCCTTGGTGAAATCCAGGTAGACAACGTCCACCGTTCATCCTACATCAACTGAGCAGGTTACTTTGTTGTTGTAGAAAGCAATCAAGTTTGTCCTTGGTGAATCCCTGCTGGCTTTTGGTAGCCCAATTTGACTTGTGGTAGCTCCCAGGACGATTCATTCCATAACTTTCCCAGGGACTGAAGTAAGACTGATGGGCTATAATTACCTGGATCCTCCTCTAAATGGAGTTCCAGGTTCGCAGAAGCCCTGAACAACTTTAGCCCTTTTCACCTTCAGAAATAAGGGCCTGACCTAAATTCTGGAGAAACAGCTCCAGCAAGATGAAGGCTTTCTTTAACAATTCTGCCGCTGTGCGACATCCCTCCAACTTGTTAGCCCTATAATACTCACTGGAGTAAATAAATCAGTCAGTTTAATAAAAACCAGAGCCAGTCTTTTGTATGGAAAAAGAGCCTTTTTTCACTCACTGCTCCAGGTGGGACCCAACTGCCACTTTCCCAGATGCCTCCTGCCCTATCTGCTCTATTACAAAGCCGATGAGTGCAATAAAATATAAAGATTCAGGTAATGTAACATCTACACATCTTGACAAAAGTATTTCATTTCTTGGTTCACGATTTCTAGGTTTACAACAATATTTCTAGAATTGATTTGTCCGTAATCCACAAAAGATTGATACGTTCTGACATACAATAAAACTAATGCTAGGACTAGGACACATTTACATTTATGTCAATGCAATTTGAAAAGCACACTTTAAGAACATGGCATATTAGAAAAATACTGCTTCCAACTTGGTGGAGGCCTTTGCCTTGTTTGAAATGAGACGGTATGAAGACTGTTTGGGTAAGTTCTATAAACAACATTTTATCCTCTTTACAGAGTTTTCTATATCTCATCAGAGAGATTTACTGAGGATCATAAGCTCCAAAAAGACTAACATGGCAGAAAATCTCTCACAGTTAATTGCAACAAAACTGTCTGAGTCCCACGAGATGTAGAAGGCAATCTGTATCCTAAGGAAAATAAGAAATTATGAGGAATCTGAAGAATGCTGTGCTATTTTGGTTGAGCACAGGACTGGAAGAAATGAATATGTGAAGGAAGTGCCTGTCTGATATTTGCCCTCTGTTCTAATGTGCTTCTTCTCTGATTTCTTTACCCCCTCTTTCTCCAGCTATACAAGATAACAATTTCCAAGAACCATAGAAGAGAACAGAAACACATGCATTTAATTGTCTTATAAATTGAATTATGATATATGACAAGTTTTACATTTCACAGGTAAGATGTTATGCAAATTTTCAGCAGACCCTTTCATTTAAAAAGCTTGCACAAAATATTTTTGGTAGCTTCCCACTTGATTTTATTTCTGAAATAGACAAACTGAACACGTGTACCTGCGGCTCAGAGACCAGACAGTACACGCTTAATTATGTTCAAAAATCTAATTCCTGAATTATGGAATGCAGCATAATTCATTTCTACATTGGCAAAAGTGTGCTTTAAAAGTGACAGAGCATCCCTTACCATATGCTTTATGGTTCTTGCGTTTGCATTTACAAAGAAGGAACAACCATCTTGAATATTTTAATAGCTAGATGTACAGCCACCGATCATTTTTCTTTCTCAGCCATCCTATCAGGTCACCTCAAATATAACCTAATTCTTTTACTGTACCTGCTAACATATAAAAATAAAAGTGTATTAATATACCTGTGTTAAAAATAGTTGCCAACATATAAGAACTAGTCAGAAAACCCACCTGGCCGAGCATTTTGTTTCTTTCAATGTCCACTAATTCTACAATGCTTGAGAAAAGAGGGTAAAGACAAGGCAGATACCAAGTTATACTTCTCTCTGCTGTATTCCTGCAGCTTCCAGCCTACTGCGACTAAGGGAATTTGGGAAGTAGGAGGTTTCGTTTGCATAATTAAAATCCCTCTTAGTATTAGCCCAGTGTTCTGAATTAATTGTAAAATGTCACATCAATTAATTTCTATCCAGCTGGGCTGGATCATGTATCGATCCCCTCCAAGAGGAGCCGAGTGTCAGGATTTTAAACAGTGGAGTGATGGAGCTGGCACATGGATTCCTGTTTCGTAGCTGGACCTTTTGGGGCAGGAGATAATGGCACAGTGCAAATAGCACTGCAGGCACTCTGAGATGAATGCTTATAAGAAAAAGTCTGTGGAATAGCAATGCCTAAGGTGTGTGCTTTGAACTGGACAAAACAGTTGGGAAATCCATCTCAAAATATCCTGGGTATCCAGAGACTGAAATGCATTTTATTGTGTTCGTCTCATCTGAATTTCCTATGCCCGAGTGTTTCATCTCCACAAAATTGCGCTGAGGCTCCTGGAAAATATTAGGCAAATGCATTTTTGGGGGGTTTGGAAGCAGGAAAATAAACATCTTCCTTTCCCTTCTCATCTTTGTTTAAGAGAAAAAGAAGAAAAAAGTAGTTGGCTGTTTCACAATTCAGTCACCACATTGCAAAGTACAAGGTGATGAGGGCTAGGATGGTACCTAGGGCTTTTGCTGTTTGGCCAGTAGACCAGTTCACATGTCTGGGGGAGCCACATGCTGCCGCTCCAGAGCATCACAGTCCCCCGAACTCACTCCAGGGCAGGCAGCACACTCATAACAAACTGGGAAAGGAAATACCTTTAAAGCTTTGTCAGTGGGATGTAAGAAAAACACTGGCTTTTCATACTGCCTCTTTCATGATATATTTTATCCTGTCCATTGGTGTGAGGCAGAAGGATGGATAGAAGAATGGCTGATTGGTGACTGATTCTTCAGAGCCTGAGCTGTCATTTCGTAATGTGATGTTTACAGGTTTTGTCAGGGATTTCCCATTCTAAGCACGTTCCGCTTCACCTCAAAGTTACAATCTATCAATTAGAGTATTGAACGGGGATGGAAGGCAAAATCAGAGGAGAGGATTTTCAAGAAATGCCCTTGGTGCATTGGAACTGTAGATGACCACAGAGATTATGCTAATTCCGAAACCCCAGCAGGGAGGATATTTAAGGCTATGCAGCTGTATCTGTCTGGACAGGACTACGTGTTTTCCCCCCACGCTACAATTACATTGCTGGGCTCTGGGGAAATGTGTGATGGAGACAGACAGAGCACTGAGCAAGTGCAGGAGGAGCTGTGAGAAATGTGGTTAGCCAGAGCCTAAGTAATAATATGGGATCACAGGAAAGTACTGTCCCAAACCCTTCCTGGAATGGTGCTGGACACAGCTGATCCTCAGCTAAATTTGCCTTTAATCATACTCACATCAGTGTAGTGCTTCTTTTGCCTGAAACGGATGATGTCTTTAGAGGACAGTAAGACTTCTGAAACATGATCAGGATGCCCGAAAGCTGCTGAGTGTTACAGGGGCAGATTCTCGAATGGTCAAGGCTTGGTAATGAGAAGTGTGTACACAGTTTTGGTATTGTCCAGTGCCAAAATGAGGGTTGGCTAAATTCTTAATCTCCCCACTTACCCTCAGCTACCTCACTGAATTTATGATCTTCAAAAGGCCTGAGGAAACCAGGCCTTTGAGAATCTCATCTTGAAATGAAAGATGATAATTGAAAATAGGATTGAGTACCCTGCATTTTCCCAGTGAAGAATCATGGAATAGTTTGGGTTGGAAGGGACCTTTAAAGGTCACCTAGTCCAACTCCTCTGCAATAAGCTGGGACATCTTCAACTAGATAAGGCTGCTCAGAGCCCCGTCCAACCTGACCTTGGACGTCAAGGTCCAAGGTCAAACCTGACCTTGAATGTTTACAGGGATGGAAATATTCTCTTCTTCTCATTCCCAATTAACACATTCTTCAGGATGCGTTTGAGGTATTTGTTGTACCTCTCACTGCCTTACGCACAAGCACAGGTGACCGAATAGCAGAAATGTGTCCTGAAGACTAGTGTCTGCAAAATACATCTTTTTTTTGGTGGTATTTTTTCATGGAAAAGATTAACACAGTATTTTTATGCTATCATGGCTAATATCAAATGCTGTTCTTGGACGTTATTCACAGATTCATGGATTTGACAGAGTTGGAAGGGACCTCTAGAGATCATCTAGTCCAACTCCCCTGCTAAAGCAGGATTGCCTAGAGCACATTACTCAGGACTGCATCAAGGCAGGTCTTGAAAATCTCCAGAGAAGGGGACTCCACGACCTCCCTGGGCAGCCTGTTCCAGGCTCTGTCACCCTCACCGTAAAGAAGTTTTTCCTTGTATTTGAATGGAACTTCCCATGTTCCAGCTTGTGCCCGTTGCTCCTCATCCTATCGCTGGAAACCACTGAAAAGAGTCCGGCTCCATCATCCTTCAACCCACCCTTTAGGAACTTGCAAACATAGATTTGAATTGTTTAAAAAAAAAAGTGAACTTCTATTAATACCATATGGAATCAGATTAGCCCTGCTGCTAAAAGATTCATGAAGAAGGCAAATCCTTCCATCTTCTCCTGCCTAAGCAATAGCAAAACAGACATAAGCGGTGTGATTACAGTTTGCGGGTGACAAAATTCAAGGTCCTGTTGAATTACTAATCATCCACCCATCACTTGGCAACACACAACCACACATGCAAAGCCCACTCCAGTGGGTTGTGTTACAAAAAAATAGTGGTAACAGGGAAGAAAAATAATTTCTTAAAATACCAATGATTTATCTGGAGTTTATACTATATTTACCCCATAATTTAAAGTACAGGTTAACTCTATTTTTTCTGGTTTTCTGTATCGTGTCATCAGAATCAAAACTCTGCCACAGTCAAACGAAGGTTTAAGTACCCACAATTAAATGGTGTGTTTCAATGTTTTCAAATTCTTAAGTGTGATGCTACAGGGCATGTCTCAGGATTAAAATAGAGAAGAATTCGGCAGTAACTGCTCATTTATTCCTGTCTTCACTGCCAAGCAGAAGAAATAATACCCAGTAAATTTGTGGCTTTCCATCACCACTGGATCACATGGGCTTGGAGCTTCACTCCCAAATCATCTGACATCCATTCCATAGCTCATCAGCATCGTCTTTTTGTGCCAAGGAGCATGGGAACGTGCTCTCCAGCCAGTTGGGCATTCTGTTAATGCTTGAGGCGGTTACAATCTAAGATAAATGAACTCAAAGTTTATTTTCTACCAGGATTTGGAAGTTAGACACGCACCTCTTGCTAGCGAGGCATCACCATTTATCAGAACAGTTTTCAGGGGTTTCTGTAGAATTCAGTCCTGCATAGAACCGCCCTGGTTTTATCACTTTTCAGGCATACATGCCTGCAGAAGTGAGTAAGAATATGAGGTCCAATTAACAGCTAGCATCAAGTACTTGGCCTGATGCCACACACATCCTACACTTCTAGTGTTTTCCAAAATTAATTTCCCTTTAAAAAAAATATGTGTCTCCAGTCCTTCTTGATTATGAGCAGGGGAAAAAAAAGTGTTAGCTTTCATATTCATTAAATTGAGCCTCAAGATAAAGGTCACTGACATTTCTTGAATGGAACAGTTTTTTCCAGAATCTGCAGTTTCATCAAAGTGTTCCTTTGGAACATGTTTTTTATGCCAAAAAAGGTTTTGGAAATAGCTGGAAACATTACTTACTTACTAATTTTATTTCAGTCATATCAAAATCATAAATTTCAACCAGAGAAAAACATTTCAGTTTATCTACCATCCTTATGTATCTGGCTTAGCCTTTTGTGATATATTTTAATAATACTTTAGTATAAAAGTCAAAATTGGACAAATTACAAAAGTGGCCAAATACTTCTGTCATATTAAATGAAGGAATTCATCACAGCTCGAATGCATTTTTGTTAGGGCATTTAAACTGATAATGAAGAAAGTCCTTGAGATGCCGAAACTCCCTAAGAAATTGCAAATTTATTTTATGATCAACTTTTAAAAAAAAATATTTTGGTTATATTTCCAAATACTCATGTCCAGCATTGATAATATTATTGGATTCTTGACCATATTGAAAGTTTTAGTTATTGCCATTAGGTTTCAGAGTAAACAATTGAATTATTGCTATTTTTACCAAGCCTACCTGGCTGCTGGATTTATCCTGTGATCCCAAGTACCTCCAAACTGTAATTGATGAAAAAATGAGACATACCTAAGACAACAGCCAAATGGTCTGCAGAAGTTCTCAATATGAAAACCTGTAAGATAATAAAATACTGACATTGTGGATATAGCATTAGAAAAAAAGTAAAATTAAAGTAAGTGCAAGTGCAGTATACCTACTACATCAGTTGTCTACACCCACTAAGAGTCTCAGTTTAAAATATATATTAAGCAGCTACAACAGAGCAGATTGTGAAAGAACATCTAAATTCTTCTGCAAAATTTATGTTTCATTCTGCCTCAGAGCACGAAGAGCTTTAATGCACAACACACAAATTGTCATGTTCTTGTCTGGGGAACAGTCTTGAAATCATTAGTCAGTTTGCCAGCATAAGGAACATAGCACAGAATCTGAGAGATGCATATGGTAACAACTTTGAGTCTTATGACCAATCTGTTTTTTATAACAGTTTGTGAATACCTTTAAAGTAAATTAGATCTATTAATCTATCTCTGATTTTGGATGGGGTTTTTATCTCATGTCAATTGTTTTTTTGCAGATTTTGATGTTTTCTGTTTTAAACGTATGTGCTGTGATTAGAATAACAGAGTAGAAAGGGATCATTTAAATAACATTTCTCATCTTAAACTGTTGTTGTTGGTTTTGGAACATATCTGCTCCTTTTAATGTGTTCTCCTTGAAGAGAAATACATGACTTCATTTTCCTGGGAAAGTCCAATCTGTTCTGGAGAAAGCCTTGCTTTAAAGCTGCCTATGCAGTCTACTTGATTCTCATAATGCTTTTTATTCTTTCATTTTATTTTGCCAGTGTCCAGCTGCAGGAGTGTGCCTGTGTAACAAGAGTGACACGTGGCGTACTGCAGGGAAATGTGCACCTTGTCAGAAAGGCCCGGTCCCACAAGAAAAATTGTTTGTCTGCAAGTGTGGAGCAGAGCTTTCATTTGCTGTAATGAAAACATTAATGTCATTGTTCTAAGGTTCTTTAAATTAGGTTTATTAAGCTATATGCCACATTTCGGAATGCAATTAATGTGTGCCTAAGCTTTCCATTTCCTTTAGTGTCACAGGGGATGTATTTGCTATAATGTTATTTAATATTTTAACAGAAGCAACGGAAACTGAGATTAGGCAAGTTTGTTATAAATTAGAAACTAAATAGAACTCAGTGAATCAATGTTTTTTCTGGCAGGAGAAATTTCGTCTGCGTGTTATATTCTTTCTGTATATAACTTACATTTCAAAATTCTACTCCTTAACATCAAGGATTTATACACAGTTCACCCGCCTTATGGGCAAAATAATTTTTATCTGCAATTAAACGAAAAATAGCATTCATATAAGGGTCATGAGAGATTATTTAAATTAAACAAATGTCATACAAATGTAAATGAATGCCCAGATTCTGCTTTCATTGTGCAGGTTGGACTGTACATGAATCTATCACCTGAGTCACTGGAATCAAGGATATTACTCTGAATGCAAGGTGTCACTGCCCAAGTAGAACAACCAGGTCACAGAAAATCTCTTGGGTTTGTCATTTTAAGGGGCCAAGAAGACTCATAGACGCGTTGCATCGCAGGTTAATGCAAGCACTTGCAGGATAACATGCCATGAAATTTTTTCAGTAAAAATAAGGGTGAAATGCCAAGTTGTGGCATTGCAGGTGGTGGTGGGAGGGCTCTTCTGAAGTTCACACTCAGCTAGACAGCAGCAGGATGGAGACAGCCAGAAGTGCTAAACTCCAAGTCCCTCACTCATGTGAACAAATAGGTCGGCAGGATCGGTTCCTTTGGACCTCCAGGAGTTCTGAGAAAACCAAATTATCCCACAAATAATATGACATCAATTTCTTACTGTCAACACGGTGCTCCCTGACTTGCAAAGCTTTAAATCAAAAGAGGAAGCGATGAACAGGCGAGGGACGGGACCAATGCCCCGTGTCAAAGCCCCTGCCATTCAAGCTTGCTTTTATTACAATGATGAGAATTTCACATTGCATTTCTTACAGTGTCTTCTCTGCTTCATATTAATGTTAAATGAAATTATGCAGTTCCTGCTTAATGAGCAAGTGCTCATTAGTGTGAGTGGTTTAAAGTATGCAGATGCAAGACCTCATTGTAAGGAATGAGTATTAATGAACAGTAAAATGAGACTGAGGTACCGAATATAATTTAAATCACCAAAAGAGCAACTCTATCTAGAGCACAAGACTTGTGCTGTATGAGCCACAGGAAAAAATATCAAAACTGAACAAAGCATTTAAAAAAGCATAATGTTACTTAACTCTTAAGATCTCTTCCTTATTTGCTTCAATATTTTCTCATCTCTGTTCCTCCACTGTTAACACACGGAGTATATTTGGCTGGTGACTGTGCAGCACTGAGATATTCTAGCTACCAAGATTTACATTGTACATTCTTTATTTCCATTAAGGACATTGCTTGCAACCAGGAAGACTTTTGGCCTTGAAAGTCTGACTCATACACGCAACCCTTAGTTTCACAAAGAGTCCAGATCACAGAGACAGAAGCAGCAGAGAAGGATGGACTGAGTTGCCCATCTTGCCTGTAAGTTAATGAAGGAACAGCATGTCTGTTAGTGTAGGTGCAGTGCTTAGGACAATGTATTTAATATTTTTCTGTGTCTGCTCCATTGACGAGTAAAATATTAATATAAGGTCAGAAATAAGACATCGATTAGTTTATTAGCAATAATAATGTTTCAATAGATTCAGTCAATGAATCCAGTTTCACTAAGGCATTATTTACTACCATCTAGATAAATTAGAAGTTCAACTTTGGATCTATAGAACAGCTCAAAACCAATTTATACGAGGCAAACCATAATTTGGATGGAAATAGAAAATCTGAGATATTGAGGGACCCCTGGTCCAAAGGATGTGTACAAAGTAAATAAATGATCTAAAACGCAAAGATAAATACAGCCCCAGTACAAAGATTCCTGACTAATCACTAATCCATATATGTAATGAAAAAGAGTTCAGGATCCACAAAGCTAAATTCTGGCATCAGTTATGTCGTCTCTGATAGACGTCTGAGAGACAAATAGCAGCTTGTTAGTAAGAGTTTGCTAAACCAACGATCTCTAGATATGAGGAATGCAGAGACAATGGTATTGTGGTATTACTGTCTTATCTGGCAAAAATAAGAAATAATATCTACCCAGACATGAATTTGGCTATGACACAGAACAGCACGAAGTCAAAAAATATTTCAGTCCAGAGGAATTACATCTGACCAGCATTTCCAGAAATGCCTCTTAAAAATCCCCTACTAAACTCAGGGGGTTATGAAGTAATGTTGGATGGCAGACACAGAACAGAAAGAGGTAATAATATATGTTGGTGGTTTTATTTACTTACTTATGATACAAGATTACTGTTGGAATACACGCTGGAAGAAGAAAGCGCATGGACAGACAGACACTGCATTTCTATCCTATGGAACCCATTAGAACAATCTGAGGAAAAAAAACAGGGAGCAGATTATCAAAATGGTGTAAGTTGATGAAAGCAGTTTCTGTGGAGCATCTTATTTGGGGATGGGTGTCAGAAGACAGTGCAAATACATTTTTACCTTGATATTCAGTGAGTGCTAGTAGTATTAGATAGCTGCCTAAAAAGATATTTTGCAATTTTATTGGAGCTAGGGCAGCCTTTCCTCTAGCCAGCAGTAAAAATTATTGATAAAAATTAAGAAAATATTTTCAATACATATCGAAGTGCTGTGTTTACTGAGGTACTGGGAAAGAAACGTAAAAGTAAACTCTCCCAATCCTACTCACGTACTGTCTCCTGGTAATAGACAATATATTGTTCCTGTTGTCAAATAGAAAATGAAATTTATAAGTGGATTGAGAGCCTTAAATACCTCCAGCAAGCTGTTATGAAGTTCTTGATAACCCATCCTACCTACTTAAGTATATCACCATTAATTTATCTATTCAGATACTTATTTAGCCTTTATCTCTGTCTTCCATGATCTATGTCACTTTTCAACAAAGCAAATTTAAAAAATGTATATTTAACCTCATGCATATTTTCCTGTCCTTTATCCAGCTACAAATGACAACAGTGTCAACGGGAAGAGAGGCTGAGTGCTTTTGATCATTAAAACTGTTTCATTATTTGTTTGTAAATATGTTTTCCCTAAGGAAAAAGGTTTTGTTGGTAGTAAGTTTAAACAATTCATTACATTTGAAAACCAAACACCATTCTTGGTCCTGTTATGCTGAATAACAGTAGAAAAAAAGCAAGAGAATTCATGGGAAAGGGTCAAGAGCTGTCGATGGAGCCAAAACAAAAATGCAGCAGGAATCCTGAAAATCACTATTGATGGAACACAATGATCTTCCCTGAAACCAGACGTGCTGCTCCCAGTTCTCACACCCCTGAGCTGACATCCCTCGATGCTGCAGAAGCCAGCCTTCCCATGTTTGTAGCACCTACACAAACATCTCTGAATGCAGCACAAGTATTTTTTTCCTTGCCAGGCCCTGAAGTTTTCATGGGGAAAGGTCACTGGGGGTTATGGATGGTTTGGGGCATTTGGGTATTAAAATACAACCGACTTTCTGGTCCTACCCACTCACTGAACATCCCTGGCAGGGTGTCGGAGTAGGTTTTCTGTGAGTACTGTGCAGAGCCAGAACCATTAAAGTCCTTTTCTTTTTTTTTTTAGTCACCCTTCAAGACTCACTTTTTCCAAATCTGCATGTTTCTTCCAGGGAGGATGCTGTGGGGCAGCAAATCAGAGCTGTAAATCTGTGACGATTTAAGACCTGGCCTTCCCGTGGGTTTCACGGGGCTCTCAATGCCTCCTCTGGGATGGCAGTTTCTTGGGAGTGGTCCTGAGCCTTCCTTTTCCCTGCCTTGAGCTGAGAACATGGTTGGCCCTTAGCCAGGATGCAGAGATTGCTTAGGTGGGAGCTAATTTTGAAGAGGCAGATGAACAAGGATAATACGTCACTCTGAAAACTCTGAGGCACAATATTTCTGATAGACTTTATAATCCTCTGCTGTATGAGCTAGCACAGTTTTATCTTCAATGGAAACATTAAGCTAGTTCCCTATAGAGATGGAAAAAAAAAAAAAAAGAGCAGTTGCATTGCTCAATACTCCGTGTTAAAATTAATCCGTGGGTGGACCTGGATGTTTGAGCCCACATTGACACAAACTGGGGCAGATGTGTGCCCATAACACAACTGGCACCCGTTCATTTCATTGAGGAGAGAGGGAATGGGCTCAGCTACACCACAGGGGTCTGTTAGCAACCGCTCAGCAAACTGAATTACTGCTAAGGTCCACTGAGAGAATTTTAAACACCATAAAAATGCAATATTTATTCCAATATCTACAAAAGATTCAGTCCAAAATGGTGATCATTCGCCACAGCTTAGAAGCATATTTAGGGCTTTGTGTTCCAAACGCACAGGCTCCAACATGGAAGTCACTATGGAATGACCTCTGTTCTGCTGTGGGCTATGGCTTTTCTATTGTGGGGGGGATTTCCTGTCAGAAAACTTAGTATTTTCCTGAAGATTTGAACAAGAAATTCCAAATTCAAAAGCAATAATTCAATACTTAAGCGAATCCCACTTGGATGAGCTGTTGTTATTATTTTGTAGCAAATACTTTTGTAGTGTGTAGTGCTCATTGAGACATGAAGATAATAACGGTCCTTGGAGCCTCCAGCCCAACTGCCGAGCCATAGTGGATAGACAAGACATATCTGTGAGAAGAGGTGGGAGGCAGGCACTATGGGATTCCAAAAAGTCCCAAACAAACCCCAGTCAGGGAATCAGCTTCCAAAATATTTATTAAGATTTTCAAGGCTTCAAAGATATAAGAGTCATTCCAAACATAAACTCTCATCCCACACAGACAATGCTTGTACTTACATACGAGTGTCTCAACGAGCTTTTGTTTTCAGCAGAAAACCTTATTACTTTTGAATAGAGTTGCCTGCAGTTGAGTTAGGAGATGGGATGTTGACTGCAGAGAAGTGCTGCATCTGGAAAATCACAACTAATTTACCAAAGGGCTAAGTATGGATTGTCTTAGCCTGTACGGCTTAGGATCAGTGTTAAAGGAAAGAAAGAAGGAAAAAGGGGAAAAAGGGAAGGGAAAAGGAAATGTGTTGCAGTCATGTTCAAACAGTGTGTTTTCCAGAGGAGTTCAACCTAAAGGGACTTACTTTGCAGACAATTTCAATGCAATATATTCTTTAACTTAGAGTTTAAGCAAACCTTGAAGACTTTTCTTTTTCCACCAGTCAATAATGGACAGAAACACCAGCAATTACTGCAGCAGTTTGATGAACGTTACTTGATGAACAAAAGTATTAGCACTTTATAGGTCCTTATAAGTAAAGCTGACAAGAAATTTCTTCACTGAGTAGAAAGAGTAGTCTGGCCAATTCAGGGAAATATTAGCACAAAAAAATCAGAATTCCAAACTACAAGGGCATTTCAGCTCCAAAATCCAGTTTTAGAGTTCTCCCTCTTCCTCATCCCCTCAAAACCAAACCCCATCAAAAGTCTGGCTATCAGTGCAAATCCTTATGATAATCAGAAATTTCTAGTTGCCGTATGCCCAGGTGCACTAGGATTTACTTCCATCTGCTGCTGAAATAAGCACGGTGCAGGGGTGAGTCTCAGCCCACGTTTTCCCAGTCTGCTCAGTCACCTCCAGCTTTGGGCTCGGCTGCATTCCCTTCCTTTTTCAGACTCTTCCTCTCATCCCCAGGCAGCTGCTCACAACCCACTCCTTCCTTTCTTGTTCCAACAAAGTTCTTTTAAGATTCATATTCTTTTTGATCTCTGGGCTCTCAGACTTGGCAAGCCAGCTGTGTATCTGCCTGGAGCCTGGAAAATAGCATTTTCCCAACTGATTATTGAGTTATTGTTATTTTAACTCCCTTGAAGTTGTTTACCCCAGGTATCATGTCTCGATCACTGTTTTGTTGCCCATTGGTTTCCATCTTCTCCCAGACTAAACAGCTTTCTTGGACTTAACTCTATAAATAATCTTCACATGCACAGGCTGAAGCATATAAACTCTTCATGAAAGCCGAATATTTAATTCCCCTGGTTCTCCAAACCACAGTAGTTAAGATCAGCTATCTAGAACGTTATACTAACAATTCCCAGATTTATAGGTTAGATCATTGATGGAAAAGACTTCTGTGCCGCAGGGTCCCTGACTCTTGAATTTGTTTTCCTTTGTAGGTCTTCTCAGCTCCCTGCGAGACACGTGAGTGGAGGGATGAGGGGGTAGGCGAGTCACCACCTGAGGTGCTGTATAAGTAGGTATCTTCTTTTAAAAGGATCCTAGCAACCAGAGCTTTCACACCTTGTTTCACTTTTGTTGCTTTCACTCGCTAAAATTTTCCCTTTGTTTAACATTTTCTAGTTTTCCAACACTTCTGTTTCCTTATCTTTCTTTTCTCTCCCCCCAAACTTATAATATTTTCATACCACTACTTTTTATAAACCATTTTATACCAAGAATATTTTTCCACTGTGGCCTAGGGTTTCTTACTTTAAGATTTCCGTATAGAAGTGGGGAGAACTGAATACAAAACACTTCCAGCATAAAAAGGAAAATATTTTTCAAGACTTCTTAAAATACACTATTTGAGGGTAGGGCAACGCACTGAAAACAGAAAACACGGCATCCTGCTTTTTTGCCTAATTTCCCACTGCCACACAATTAAAATGAGATACACTTAAAACCTAAGGAGAGAAGCAAATACCTGGAAGTGGATAAAGAACTTGCAAATACATTTCCAGTTTTCCTGGAAAAAGTAGCTTAAGTCAGCACGTATGCCAGGTTTAACAGCTGACGTGTACAAACAGCTAAGTTATATGGTGAACACCCCAGGCAGGATGCTACAGAAAATTCCGGTGGGAACAAAAGAGGAGGTAGAGCCGCAACAACTGCAGTCATTCACTCTATCCTCATCAGCTCTATGTAACACTGTATTAAAATCGTTTGTGTCTTTTGATGCCTTGAACCATGGAATCATAGAATGGTTAGAGTTGGAGGGGACCTTAAAGATCATTGACTTCCTACCCCCCTGTGTCCTCAGTCACTGCTAACAAGGTGGCACACTACATCAGGAGCAGAGGAAAAAACCTTCCTAAAGCAGCCTGGATCCATCTGGAGTTAACTTCTCTTATCAACACCCAGTGCATTCTTCACACTTGGTGCAAGGCTGAACAGTTTCCTCCTAATTCAGCATTGAGGTGGAACTGCAAGTGCAGGAGTTTTGTGGTACTCTGCAAGGAAGTGCTGGAACCACTGCAAAATCCACCCAGACAAAACATCCAACTGTTATATAAAATGTAGTATCTCATTGCAGAATTAGGAAATGTTCCTGTGCAATGCAGGAAAACTATTCAACATGCTGGCATTTATAAATAGCCACACGTCACAGTCATGAGCTTCTGAAGAACGCATTCTTTCCAAGAAGAATGTCAATGTTAATCCACTCAAGAGTGAGTGGGTGAGTGCGAGAGACGGTGTGAACGTGTGAGCGCAGCGGTGCCGGGTGGCTGGCAGGACCTGCAGCAGGAGGAACAAAGTGTGGCTCCCCACCCAGCCAGCTGCCAGGGCTGCCTCACCTCCTGCCCCTGCAGGACCCCAGCAGCTGGATCATTCAGCCCCCAGCACTGCTAACATGAAAAACCTTGGGCATTTGACAAGCTGTGCTGTCCTGAGAGAGAAATCATAGAATCATTTTGGTTGGAAAAGACCATTGGGATCATTGAGTCCGACCATCTACCCTACTCTACAAAGTTCTCCCCTAAACCATATCCCCCAACACAACATCGAAACGACTCTTAAACACGTCCGGGGATGGTGACTCAACCACCTCCCTGGGCAGCCTGTTCCAATGCCCAACCACTCTTTCTGTGAAAAATTCTTTCCTA
>JAOXNO010000070.1:33414533-33424928 GCA_028565335.1 Limnodromus scolopaceus
CACAGCCTCTGCGACTCATTCTCCTTTTTCCTTCAGCACGTCCAAGAGGCAGCTAAACTGTCCCTTCTGAAAAGTCACAGCACTCTCTTCAGTTGACACTCAGGATTCTCAGTAGCTCGTCTCTTGCCATGACCACCTCAAGTTCTCATCCCCACACTGGCAAAATCAAAAACGTGCAACTTAAACTATCCTTCAGCCTATGATTATCTCTGGTCAAGTCGAAAACATCTCCAAAACGAACACATAAGCCTTCAGATTTTAATAGCAATCAGTTCCCCCCAAAATCCAGTGGCAAGATCCAAATGCAAAATGTGTTTGGAGAAAAGACATGCTCTGATTTCATGGACAATCAGGGCTGTCTGCATACCTTTCTGTTCACATCATCTGCTTTCCTCACTAACAGTCTCCTCTTCTTTCCCTTGCACTGAAATATAAAACCATCGCTTCCCACAGCTCCATAGTGCATCCTCTCAGAGCACGTCTTTGCCAGACTGAAGGATTTGTAGGGCTGGGCCTGTCTTTTCATCACCTGTGAAGGGCCAAATGCATTTTGGGGCACAGAGACTACAATTTTTATACAATTAGTTTGAATATTCTAAGTTAGACCAAGTTCAAGTCCCATGGTCCACTTTGAGTTTCGCTGGGGACAGCCTGGATTTTCCCATGTAACAGGAGGATTTCTCCTCTTTCTTGACCTAAGAGAGAACGATTGTGTAAGGAAGGGTAAAAAGTAAAGTTGAACTCATGGCTTTACACGGAAAGCTTTATGGATGAGAAGTTGTGGATTAAATAGAATCATAGAATCATAGAATGGTTTGGGTTTGAAGGGACCTTAAAGATCATCTAGTTCCAAGGCCCCTGCCATGGGCAGGGACACCTCCGACTACAGCAGGTTGCTCAAAGCCCCATCCAGCCTGGCCTTGAACACTTCCAGGGATGAGGCATCCACGACTTCCCTGGGCAACCTGTTCCAGTGTCTCACCACCCTAAATAACATACTTTATTTCTAGCAAGTCAATAAGAGTCACAGCATAGAGAGTAACAAAAGAAGAAAAGCTGAAACAGGCTACAGAAGGTAGGCAATCTGCTAATGTAAGAGAAAAATATAAGCTAATTAAAATATTGATCCCCCCAGGTAATTGCCCCATAAAATTAGAAAGTGTGTCTCTAATTCAAATTAGATGCTTTGCTGACTAAATACTCAGTTCCTTTTGCTCCTCATTGCCACAAGCTGTAGTGTCTCAAACGGAGTAGGATGAAATCAGTTTTAGACAGATTTAGGAATGTTGTCCTAGAGGGGACAGGCATGACTCCTGTACGCCCACTTTTACAGGGTCTGCCTGTGTAGGCAGATTCAGGAAAATTCACCTGAAATAAATAAATATGTGTATTTAAAGCAGATTCCTAAAATTTTTATTCCTGTTTAGTTTGTAGTTATATGCTTATGTTAAAAATTAAGGTGTTCTTCATTCAGTTTAGGTTAAATTATTCTGGAATAACAGCATACAGATTATCGGTACTAGTTATGAGTGGGTGTCCATCTCACACAGTAAACAGTTTAACTGTATTTTCATTCAGTGTATATGCAAAACTGATCTCACGCATCAAAGTAATATTGCACTAACTCTTAATGTGCAAATATCTAAATTTTATAATCACTTTTCTTCTAGGACACAATATCAGGCAGATTTTCCTCTAATTACTCTCAAAAGATGATGCATAATAAGGAAGTCCTTTCTCCAGTGCTTCATTTCTGTGGGTTGCAGTGAGCAGCTGACCACAAAGCCAGCTGAAAGATGATGAAGCGAGAAAATATTTCAAATTTGAATTACATAATTTATTTAAATAACTAAGGGAAAAGGCTGATCTTTTGCCTACCTCTTTGGAAGCAGACGCAGAACATCCTTGGCTTTGAGTTGTGCTCTCTGAATTCTCTAGGCGACTTGAGCAGGCTTTGCTCGGTCTCTTCCTCCCCGCTGTCGATTCCCCACCTGAATTAGGAGTGACGAGGTGATCTTCCTGCAAACACTGGCCTCCAGCTCAGCTGCCCACTCTGCAGGCCGTGCTCATCACTGTGCTCTGCAAAAGCTGCCACGAGTTACCCCAGGCCATTGCTAGGGCTGTTGAACGTAGCCACAATAAACCTGTCCTCTATTGTAACACTCAGTAATTCAATAACGGCATATCCAAGCTGCTCCCAAATTCTTCTACACTTTTAGAGTCTGTTCTTGACATAACTATATTGCTACTATATATATATATCTTTATATATTTATGACAAACAAATAAATACATTTACAATAAACATAAATTCATACGTGAACTAGCTTGCTTTTCTCATGAACAAGCACTATGCCCTGTATGGCTCCCTCCAATATTCCACGTCCAGAGTCAATTATAAGCCCTTTACGTTTCCCTAGCAGGAAGGTTAAAATTCAATTCTCTTTTATTGCAGTTTGCAAATATAATATACTCTCCAGCTGGCCTGGAAAAGCTCTTCAGTTAAATCATCTTGTGTAATGCTGCTTCTTAGTCGCTGGTACCTCCCTACACAACAACAAACCGACAGCCCCACATTTCCAGGGTATTTATTGGTCTGTTCCTAAATGTGATAGTTATTTTACAACATATTTATTTTTTATTGAAATGACCGCATAGAGAGTTTTGATTGGTGGCTGGTTTTTGGGGGTTTGGGAGGTTTTTTTGAGTGAGGGCACAACTATGGTTTTAAATTTAAACTGTCTCCTAAAGGCTTTGAGTCAATGCTGTCATCCTTTGTGCCTCTCCCCATTAAATCTGTTGCTCGGTTCTTTTTGTTTTCAGGGTTTAAAATACTGTTACTAGCAGAAAGTAAAGTGATGTGTTAGCATAGCGGAGTTTGCTGTGTTATTGAGCTGAGGCAAGGAGCCCAGAAGACTAGAGGAAAATGATCCATTGAAATCTATAATCCCTCCCTCTGCCCCCACCACAGCTCCAGAACATGAGATTATTATGCTTGTTAGAATAACCACTTATCTGCCCATGGCCAGGGCTGGTGTCTACCGGAATGTTAAAAAGGTCCACACCTAATTACTGTGCTGACTCAATTATTTTTGTCCAACTCATACTTCAAAGAAATTCGTTATAGCTTATCCCCCAACCAAGGAAAGTAAATGGACTTACTGGAAGGAGAAATATACCCCAAAAGGGTGAGAGAGGAATATAGAGGAGGATTCGAGTGCCTTGCTATAGGGTCCTAGAAAAGCTGGGATCCCTCAGCATGAATTAAATGTTTCTGCTACCAAATCCAGCCAGGTTTTCCTGCTGTTCTTCCAACAAGGCTATCGCCTGGCAATCCTGCTTGTTACACCTCCGCATCACTTTGTCTGATTTTCACTGGATACTCCTTGGGACAGGGACTGTGTCTTTTCTGCATTTTAAGAGTTAGGACACGTGCACACCTGATACATAATTACTGTATACAACAAGCTTAAAATTCAGGGCACCTTTGTTGGTTCTTACTTTCTATGACTCAACAAATTTGTTACCTTGAGGTGCTAAACACAGCTGTGAGCACGAGGGAGAAAAAAAAAAACCAACAAAGGTCAGTTTTTCTACTACAGGAGTGTCTTCTCATTTCATAGAAACCCTCTGACGCTGACACCGATATATTGTGTGCTGGTTTCCCCTCTCCTCCAAGATGTTATTTTTGTGAAAGTGCGAACCAGCACCTTTCCAGCAAGATCTGTCAGCCGGGAAGATTGAGTACCTTTGGCATTTTCACAGGCAGAAATTACAGCCCTGAAAACAAAAGGTACAGTGCCAACGATGCTGAGGGGTATCATAGAAATTCTGCTGCATTGATACAGAAATTCCAGAAAAAGGAGAAGTCCAGATAATAAAAGACTTTCCAAAGGAAACACATGACATGCTCTTTCTAGACACCTGTCCTTGACTGCCCTTTTTCTGAAGGATCCGATGAATATTCCCACAAAATTTATTAGCCACACTGTTTTGGTGGCTGGGATTTCCCCATGCTGTCAGAAAGGATCATCAGCTGCTGGGGATGCTCAAAGCCATTACTGAGGGGGTTAAAGCCTCCGCTCACCAACACGAAGCTGCTGCTATTCTCATGAGGTCTTAATGCAGAGAAACTCTCCCCTGCCCATCCCTTAAGGGGATGAGCAAATCAACACCTTACACAACACCTAGTCTTAAGAAATCTTAATTAACGATTGCTGTGCTATCTATTGGGGCACCTCTGTGGAGAAACCATCACATTTTTACCTGCAGGACTGCAATGTGTTTGTTTTCACAAATTTCCCACACATGGTTGGGCACAATGAGCACTGGCAAGTCACAGGAGGCCTGGGAAACAGGTCAGTGCGGCGTCGGCATGGGTCTTTTCTCTTGAGAGTCCCTGTGAAGGTCAGGGTTGGAGAGGGCGGCAGACAAACCCGCTCCTCTGTACACCCAACTGGAGCTGGTTAGAGGGAAAGCGAGTCAAGTTCCGCCCTGGCTTCCCAAAGGCACAAACATGATCCTTAATGAGAAATTACTTACTGTGGCTGTTGCTCTTTCTGCCTCTTCATTATTACTGCTCATTATTTTTACCCCATCGGCATGCCATAGGACCAGTTCCCCCACCATACAGTGAGAGACACCCTACAGGACACGGTCAAGGGTGACAGTCCCTCCTTCAAGACTAGGACAGTGCTTGAAGTGTGTTAAATCTGGGATGTTAATCCATGAAGTTTTAGGCTGGCACTTTTTGGCTGTACCCTTTATGTAAGCGGGGCTGGCACAGAGCTAGGGAACCCCTCCCCCTCACTTGCACTTCTGAAAAATAGAAGATTAGGTTCAATTGAAAGAGTTGGTTCCTCAACATTTAAAAATGCTTTGCCTTGAATTTGTAATGTAAACTCGAGATCTCCCTGAAACATAAAAAATAGCGTTCGGGTGCGAATTCGACTGCAAGTAACAGCACAGAGCAACTTGCACTATAAAGAACTACGAGGCGCGATGAAGGCATCCCCAGCCCCTTCGCCTTTAAAATGCCATGGAAGCACAGAGGCTTTCGGCAGAACACCTTATCTGCTCTCCAAAGCTGTGACTCTTCATCCTTTCGTTATGAAGACCCAGGGGATTGCTTACTTAGCATACACCGGAGGCAATGGCTAGGGTGAGCAGCCACTGCAGCCAGAAAACCCCAGTAGAGAGCACAGGCAATTACCCTCCGCACGCAGAGACTCCGGAGCTGAATCCTGCTGAATAGAGAACCCCTCCGGCTGAGCAAGCCATGTGTGCCCGGGAAGAGCAGCCACTTGCGCTCGGCTGAAGAGCAATGCAGTAAGTGACTCGGGTATTGCAGCAGGCACCGCTTCCCGGGGTTAATCGGGAGCCGGAGCCTTGCAGCTTGTGCCGGGAGAGAGAGAGACAACCTCCAGCCCCGGGGAGCAGCGTCAGGGCTGCATGATTTTGTTTCTAAAAGAAAGTGGAGGGTTGGAGGCGGTATGCCGTGACACCGGCTGTAGCGTTTTGCACGGTGAGGATGTGTGTGTATTGCAGGGGAGCGCTCGCTGCACGGTCCTGGGCTGGACTAGTACCGTTAGGTTTGTGGCTTTTCTCTGTAGTCATGTTCGACGGTGTTTAAACAGAGAGGGTGCTTAATAACTTAATGTCAGCCTACGCTCGTGTGCTCTTTCTTAATTACACAGCATGCTTCCTATGCGCGGGTGCAAACTATCTTGTGTACTATCGCTCTGATGCTGGATGTGCCGTGGGATAACCATAACTGTAGATTGCAACGGTGTGAACGAGCGCCTTGATGATGAGCAGTACTTTCATTTGACTTTCAGCAGATA
This sequence comes from Limnodromus scolopaceus, assembly GCA_028565335.1. NCBI lineage: Eukaryota > Metazoa > Chordata > Aves > Charadriiformes > Scolopacidae > Limnodromus > Limnodromus scolopaceus. Next base: position 33,420,377 of record JAOXNO010000070.1, read on the forward strand.
TGGCTAATTTCTAGTTTGAGGTACATACTTCAATGTGGTCTGAAACTGCAGGTGCTTTTTTTTGTAGATGAATGTTCATAAGCAGCACTTTATCATAGCATAGCTGTGGTTTTCTTCAGATTCAAATGTTCTGCTTCTGTACTCTGCAGTAACAGCTCTCTATTGCACTGGGTAGGAGAGGGAAAGCATGATTTAAAGTTTGGTTTATAAGAAGGGGGAATTTTACATAGTTAGAAAGTGTTTGCAAAATTATAGTTTGGGCAATAATTGCAGGCCTTTGGAAGAAACTCTGTGCAGCATTTAAGGCAAATTTGACTATGCAGTTTTCGTTCTGTTAATTTAGGGACTAATATTAAGCTGTATTCCTCTGGTTTCTTGCTACAGCATTCTCAATGGCTTACAAGGCTCTGCCTTGAGAATAACTGCCATTTTGGGCTTCAAGCATGTTTAACTCTTTAAGGCAACACATGTTAAATTTTTTAGAGAGCAGTACCTGCAAGTGCCAAAAGTCAGGGATTCTTTTCTTGCTATTCAGTCAAATGTCAACATTAAATAGCCATCGAACTCTCGTAAAGGAGCATTAATGAAATCAGTCTATAATTTTCCAACTCAATTTTTGTTGAGGCTTATTTATTTATCGTAAACTATTGGGACACATATAGAAAGTCTTTACATAATGAAGAAAAAATTTCCTCTTGGGTTTGTCTGTCATTTTAGTTTTGAGCAAAATTTGTAGTGTGCCTTTATTAGAAGGGATAATTCTCCGAAATTTCCCAAATGAAGTTCAGTTTCTGCTGAAAGAGTTTTTGCAGGGATGCTGCTAAAGATGTCTGCAATGTTTAGTCCCAGGCACAGCTAACGACACTGAGAAATACCCTGGAAGTTACCGCACCTTTCCACTCACGCAACATGCGTGTCTTGGAGACCTTTCTCCTTAAGATTGATACTCAGGTGCTCATAATGACTATTTCCTCCAACACTGCAGTCAAGACAATTTTCTCCTTTTTGCCTAACAGAACCCTTGTGACATATGGTGCTACTGAGTTGCAATCGTTAAGATAATGAGCAATTAATAAGCGATAATTATTCTTCATTAGCTGTACAACTTTGAAGATGGACAAATCTATGAGGAGGGTGAATCACATCTGAATCTGATCTGCTCCCCTCCTCCCTTTCCCTCCTGTCCTGACTTCTCCTTTTCTGTTTATGAGCACTTGGTCATTGTTACAGTTGTAAGTTGTTATACTTGAACCAAAGATCAGTGCAATTTTCCCAGTAATGGGTTCAAGATCAGTGTGTATTTCACCTGTCCCCGTTTTCTCCACCTAGATATCCAGCAAAGCCAATAATGAATTTAGAAGAGATGAGGATTTATTATAAGATATCTCTGAATGAGCATTATAAGCCTAGTATTGATTTATCTATCAGGAGGAAATAGCAGGAATTTCACCTGTAACTAGAATGTACTCAGAACACACAGTTCTGATGACATTATCACCAGACATTTTCAGGTAAACTAATTCTGGTAATTTAACAGGCTACTTGTTTGCAAATTATTTTCTCCAAAGAACAAAGTGGGGGGAGAGAAATAAATGCAAGTAAGAGTTGATGTTGGAAAGATACTGGGTTCCTAATGAGAACTACAAGATGAATAGAAAGATTATAGCTGGTTTTATGCCTTCCTGCAATTCTGAGTCTCTAATCAAAATGTGTTTCCTGAACAGGAACCTTAGAATTATTTGCCAGATATTATTGTTCATGTCAAATTTTAAATGCAGAACATTAGGTATAAAATCTAATTTCTCAGCAGTCTAGAATAAGTATATTAGTAAACAAATGTTCTCACTTCTTCATCCTGCCTTTTAAGTAATCCTGGCAGGAGCCTTGCCTCATAAGTCAAGTTCACTTTATTGCATTGTAATCTTAGAGAGATACACGCAAAGGGAAGTTTACTGATTTTATCCTGCATTGCCAGTAACGAGTTGCAAGTCAATTTAATTAATTAACAGTAGTTGCTCAACATTTGTCATCACCTAAACTACTTTAATTTACATCATTATATCTCTACCACTTTGTCATTTGCAGAAGCACGATGTTCCCTTACAATAGGAAATACAGCTGCACTGTATTGTCACTTAAGTGGCAGAGGCAAAACTTCTGGTACAAAACCGTATAAAGCAATATATAGCGGGTGGATAAACATGCTCCATAATCTCAAAGCACAGTGAAAATGTGTGGCATAGTTGCGCCAGGAACCAATGGTGCAGACAATGTTACATTAGAAGATGCGACGTTCAGCGCAACCTCAAAGAAAGAAGCTTAGCTGTATTCATACAAGAGTAGAGAAATTTTGTACCATACTTAGTAGAGATGTCACATTTATGAAGAAAAATATCTTACAACTAGTGACGTCCAAAACATGCCACATATGTAGCCAATAATTTCTTTCTGGCTACAAAAGGAAGGACGTTTTCTTTCTTTTCTGTTATTCAAGGGTAGACTTTCTGATAGCGTCAACTACTTAGATATGCTGCATAATAATTATTTTATTCATATGTATGAAAGCAGATCTCTTAGAATCTTCATTATACTTATCTACTGTAAGAATCAAGATTGAATTTAATTGGAATTTTAAAAAATTTTCAAATATATGCATAGACAATCCATTTTCAACAACAAAACGAATATGCTACTATTTGCTACTATCACTTCTTACCAAGGACAATTGCTTAATGCTCTGGTAATAGCTACAATTCAGAATATTTTCATTACCACAGTGACTATCTTCACTTTCCACATCCACACAAGCTCCCACAACCTACTGTGCGCAGGGCAGCAGTGCAGTAGTATTCAAGGAGGATTAAAGGACTAAGGTCGAGTACTTCCTAAATACTGCTGCCTGAGCTGTTGTTTTAAGCAGAAGCAAAAATAAAGTACTTGGCTCTTCCAAATACTGTTCAAAAGGTATAGTTACGTACTCAAAAAACATCCAGAATTTGAAAGGTCATGCACTACATTTTGCAACGTATCTTCGGAGTGCACCTGGAAGACAGTTTGACCTTCAGAAGACAAGGATGAGCTGGTTCATGATTCTTCCACCTTATGTACCTGTTCTCTAAAGCTTTAGACAAGAATTCTGTCATCTGGCTTTCTGGAAGATTATTTAATACACTGAACTTTAAAATAAGGTTGTGAAAGTATATATCCTAATAAACTTGATGATCAGTGATAGATTGCAAATCAGATATCTGATTTTCACTGAAACATCTGGCAGAAACTCCAGATGCTGTATGCTCAGTTCTGAATCTTCATGAGTTATTGCATGGGACCTTTAATGATCTTTTCACCCCTTTTCAACACAAATACAAAGGAAATAAAATGTGAACTGAACAAGGGTTTGCTTGAACAATGGTTGCAGAAAAACATACCTTTTCTCAGCATTATTTTAGCATTTAAATTTCAAATCTAGCCCTGGCGAGACTAAGCCTCCGGGGGTCCTATCCACAGATATTCCGAATTCAGAGTAGTCAGCCAGAGAGATTCCTAGACAGGAAGAACATCATATCCCCAGTGTCAGTCAGTACTTTATTCAAAGGGAGAGATGGGGAAACGAGACAGAAGGTTGCTGAAAACACAGATGCTCACATTTTTTCTGCTAGAAACAGAAAAGGGATTTATTTCTTTTTATCATAAAACATAGGTTTTCTCTATTGCTTTGCTTTAGACTTTCAATCAGTGCTGATGGCTGTAAAGAATGACATGCTCAAGGAAATCAAAATTATCTGGTGGAAAAGCCTCCCCATTCTCTCCTTGCCCCATCTGATTGATTTCATGATTACTACAGAATTTGCTGCACCACACATTTAGTTTGTATTATAAACTGGTCCAAAGTAGCTGATGCCACCCATCCAATTTTTGTTTTCATATTCAAATTCAAGCTCCCACTCCCTCTGTCAGCATCACCAATATATCTATGACTTCTTACCAAATGACCGTATCACACCATATGCTGCAGAATTGTTCTGGATTTTCACCAGCTTAGTTTAAGATTCAGCCCTCAGTCTGAGCATAATTCAGCTAGGAGGAGGTATAGTAATAGATCATTTTTTCTACCTCACTTGGAAGCATTAACTGTTTGTCACGTTGAGTCTTGGCATATTGATTTCCTTACCTCCACTAGAAAAATGGAGCATCTGGTCAGTGGAGTGACCCAAGTCATTTTGCGATCCTTGTGCTTTCTTTATCGGGGAAATCAGGGGAAAGAACGTGGTGTATCAATACATCAGAGTGGCTGAGCAGTGCTTGCTCACGTTCAACAGCGATTTTTAAAAAGCCTGGTGGGAGCCACGGGCCCCATCAGAGACTATGAACAACAGCAGGACTGAACAGAAGAGGAAGCCTTAGCCTTCAGCACAGAAAGAGCCAATTTTTGCCATCAAGAGTTTGTCAGGAAAGTGTCTCCCATTATTTGAAGCCCAAATAACAACAAAAAGTCATGAAACTTGTATAATCCAAAACAAAAAGATGGAGCTCTTTAAAAAATGAAGACTGT
>JAOXNO010000070.1:33430281-33451928 GCA_028565335.1 Limnodromus scolopaceus
TCTCTTCTCAAGGCTGAACAACCCCAGCTCTCTCAGCCTGTCTTCATAGGAGAGGTGCTCCATCCCTCTGATCATCCCCGTGGCCCTCCACTGGACCCGTTCCAACAGATCCATGTCCTTCCTGTGCTGAGGACTCCAAAGTTGGACACAGTACTCCAGGTGGGGTCTCAAAGAAGCATTGCAGAATTGTTCTCTCTCTCCTTACAAGTGATGTTCAGTAAAAATCATTCACCTATTGTGTTACCACCACACTGAAACAGAACTCCAAAGAAATAATCACTACCCCAAATTCCTCTCTCAGAGTTGTGATCCTACAGGCAGAGACACCGTGGGAATCTCTCAAAGGACATTGTCATCACTGTTCTCTGGGCAAAGATCATGGACAATAACCAATAAAACTAGTAGGACATTTCATACGTGTTTTCAGCAAGAAACTGACTTTGCCTTTAAACAGATAATCTTGAGGGAAAAAAGTCTTTTTCAAAAAACATATTTAATATTTTGTCCTTTTCTGTGAGCAATCTCTTTTTTTAGTACATGCCAATCACGTGGGATTTTTTGTTTGTTTGTTTAAGTCTGCCTCTCTGTCTCTGGCTTGTGTAAAATGAAAAAGAAGCAATTTAAGCTGTAAGTGTGAATACAGTTGAAAAGTTCTTGGCCCATCAAGTCCCATTCTAGCTGAGCAAAACCTAGGATTCCTTCACCCTGGAGCTAGATCACCACCAAGGTGCCCTGGTCTTCAGAAGGGAAGGGGCTGTGTTGGAAGGAATCATTCTAAAGCACCAACCTAGAGCTGCAGCTCCTCTGCTCTCACATTTTCTTCTCTTTTTCCACCCGCTCTTCATCATATTACCCAACATAGTTTCTTGCTCATCAAATTTCTGGAGAATTTAATAAGCTTGATCAGGAAGAGAAATGTTTCTCCACTAGCTCTAATAAATTCACTCATTTTCCTGAAAGAAGAGGATCTTTGAACAGCAGCAGGGTATACGATTGCAAGCAGACATTAATTTTCTTTCAGAACTGCCCAATAGCACTTTTTCTGAAATATCTGGAAGTTCCACTGCACAGAGAAAGTCAGCATTTTTTAGAGCAGTTTAAGCCATAAAACATGGTAGTAACCATCAGGGGAGAATAAGAATAACTGTTCCTTCAAAAATTTTTGAGTGATTAGACTAATTTTCAACCTTTCCCGTATATGATATATTATTTAATATCCCACCTTACCTCGTATCAGCAAACAACAGCTTTCTACTCTAAACTTTTGTTTTTCCTCCATTATTGATGCATTTCTCTCTAAAATAATGGATTTTTTGCAAAATGCTTCTATAAGAGAGATCTCTTATAAGAGAGAGAGCAAAATGCTCTCTATAAGAGAGATCAGAAAGCAGGAGCAGCTGCAAACAAGTCTTCAGATGGCTGTGCCAGTTCTCCTGAGTGCAATGCATTGTCACTGCTGCTATTAAGCATATTCCTCACCTTGAAAGCTGAATCAAAGAGAATTTTAAAGCAAGGAATAAAATTAGAAGACCAAACATGTAGAGGTAAGGAAAGCTAGATCTGAACCAGTACTTACTAGAAAAAGTGAAATCAGGATTAGGATTTCTAAATAACGTTCTCGATGTTCTTTCTATATTTGTATTATCATGAAAGAAAAAAATCAGTAAGTGCTCTAACTGCAACCTTATGTCAGAGGAAAAAGGAGGGGGACAGTCAAGTTTCTACAGTTGTTGGGCTTTTCTCTTATGACATATGGGCTAACTATCGCTTCTTTTTTCCACTTGATCTCACGGAAAGATTAGCTTAATGAGTTATTCCCCCAGTGATTTGAAGAACTGAATACGAAGAACAAACTATTTCAAAACAGATTTTCTGGGCAAAGTTTCCTGATTTCTATTCTTACAGTTTCTTGTGGTTGTATTAACACTTTCCTTTTTTCTCCACAGAGCTCTAGCTAAAATAAACTTGTATTTGGTTAAGGTGTCATTCAATGAGCCCATAAACAAATTGGCACGTGGGTTATTTAATAACTAGTAAAGTTCTTGTAAAAACATGCTTAGCAAGTGAGAACGCATTTGAATGAAAAAAAGCCACATCTTCAAATAGGAAAGATAATTCTACAAATCTATTTTAAGATTTTTAGATCACAGTAACTTTCTGATAAGCTGCTGTTTAAAAATGTGACACGAACACGAGCACAGAACATAGATCCCGAGGTCATTTACTTGCAGCCCTTCTCAAATGCGTGGCATTTCCTTGTAGAGCAGAACAACTACAGGGACTCTGAAAGGGTGCTGTGAAAAGCACTGCTCTGTAAAGTCCTTGCTGGCTACTCTTTAGAAAAGGAACTTGTGAAGGAATAAAGGCACTTTTTCACCAGACTACAGAAAAAAAAAGGTGAGGAAGTGCATGTTCGTGCAGAGGGGAAAAGGGGAAAAAACCACAATTTTCCTTTGCAAAGAGGAAGGAATGACAAGCAGAAGGTGCTCAGGAAAACACTTCTACGTGCAGAAAGATTTGTATGTAATCAACTTCTGTTTGCCAAATAGCAGTTGCTGACATATGCCCATGCAAGCCAATGCTGTTTTCCCTGCTTGAGTGGGATAGCAATAAGAAATACATTTATTATTCATTAAATGACATCAAAGTACTTTAATATGCCTCAGCGTTTCCGAACAGCATTCAAATCGCAGCAATACAACTGTCTTCTCACCTAATTTGCTGTATTAACAGCCAAATGCTATAGTTTGTGCTTTAAACTTTCTGAGTGCTGGAAGGGAGAGGGTAATTTTCTTCACCGTGTGTTATAGCTAAGGCAGGATGGGAGAGCAGAAGCTCATCTTGCTGAAGCACAGGACCAAACACTTTCAGTCAGAATGGAGAATCACTTTAATCATCCAGAGTCAAACTGTTAAAAATAAGTTTTTCTCTGAAAAAAAAAAAGTTTGGCCTTATACAGAGCTCAGTTCTCCCATATTTTAAAATGAGATTAATAAAATTTACCAACCTTCAAGGGTGTGAAATGTAGAAAATTTCTAAAGTAAAGGGAGATAGATGCTGTAGTGTCTGCATGCATTGCTTTATGTGAGGGTTCGGGTTTGTTGGGTTATTTTTTTATATATATATATACACAGAAAAAATAAGTAAGGAAGGAAGAATCAAGATGATTTACTCTTATGGTTTTCTCTGCTTGCTCTTTGGAAGCAAGTCTTCACACTGCTGTCTTAACTGGCCACGGGGTCCCAGCCTACATCTGCATGATGGAGAGCTCTGCATAACATTTGCCTGAATGCCACTGCACACCGGAGCAGATGGAAGATGATTTATGGACTTTGTTGTTTATGGGGATAAATGAGGACAGAATTATGCCTAGTCCATCGTGTCCCAGATAATTCCTTGAGGTTATAAAGACTGCACAGCACTGTCTTACCAAAGGTTTATGCCAGCATAAAATTAAAATAACGGGAAGTGAACTACTGAAGCAGAATGCACAGGGAATGTACCAAAGCACACAGTGCTATGGGAGATGAATTTATCTACAACTGAACTATATCAGCCATGGAGAAGAACCAAGTTTTATTCCCAGTTAATGCTCAGTGTTTCTAGTTAAACAAACCCAGATTGTATTATTGTCACAAAGTGCAGCGTTTGGCAAACTACATCTACAAATAGAGTCCTGAAAAGTTTAGGGCAGAAAAAAAAATGAATCTGAAAGCTAATAGTTTTTTCTTCCTCAAAGATTAGCACTTGAAACATCTAAGAGCAGTTACCAACACTATGTCCTGTTAAATGCAAAGAGAGAAATCATTCATTGATCTAAAAGCAGGCTGCAATACAACGAATAGTAAAAGTGGGACACTCTACTCTTTAACCAGTGTGGAGATGACCACTGCCATCCCTGAAGAGAGTTCAGGGACACGATAGGTGTGCTCCCACATGGTTAAAGCTGGTGGCAACATCTCACCAAGATGCAAAATAAGGCTGAAAATTAATATACAAGTCCATTGGTATTGATGTTATTTACTGCATGTCCCCCAGATAAGAACTCGATGTTTTTAAAAGAAGATTCCAAGCCTGTGCTATCTTCTGAGTCTTGAGAGTGACAGAACTTCCATTCATGAATTCCAGCACATCCTAGGAGCTAAGGCTGGTTTTATACTTTGTTAACATCACTGCAGTTCAAAACTGCAAATTGAACACTAATCTGCTTGTTATAACTCTGCCCAAAAGCTGATTGCAAGGAGTTCGCTTTTTGGTATGCTAACTCCTGCTTTCATGGCTGTGTAATAAGATCAGGCATTGAAAAACTAGCTCTTGTTTGGGGCAAAGGCTACTGAAGTGGTTATACGAGGCTGTAGTCTCAGTAAGCATAGGATTTACTATTCATTAAAAAATGGAAGAGTCCAGCATTTGTAAATAAAATGCTCTGAAAATGTTCTGTGCTAGGGAGACAACCCTTCCAAAATAGATTTCTATATGCTTTGTCCAAGTCCACAATTCTTCGATGTTGCTGTAAGCAGTAATGTTTTTGTCCTGCAAGATAAATGCCCATTGATTTCAGTTTCTAATGACTGCTAGGTCAGGCTTGCTATATATCTGCTTAATTAATTTCCCTGACCTTCCTTCCATTTGATACTCAGTATGACAAACTTCCATTTTACCAGATGCGTGGATGTTAGTCTGAAGCACTTATGATGTCAAAGGCTTTGTATTAATTTACTAAGCAAGTTATTTCTAGCCATTTTTTTGCAAATATGTCTGGTCAGCATAGATTTATGATTTGTTTTTTCAGCTCAATCTGATATCATTTGTCACATGGATTTAAATTAATGTATACACATTGACCTACAGGAAGGAGATGGTTACTGTTTCTTGAGATATGAGGAAATAATCTGAATTCCGTGGAGGATTTCAGATAAACACAATTTTTAAAGTTGGAAAATTCCTTCCTACTTGTAATTGGCAATGCTTCAATCTTCTGCAGTAACTTTTAATAGTAGAGGTGGAGACTGAAAAGAACAGCACCATATCCAGTGAAAAGACTGCAATGTACAGGATATTCTAGGTGCCATCCAGCAGAACAAGCAAATACTTAGAGCGTGTGTTTAAGTCTGACAATGTTAGTTGGATTTAGGTTGTAAATGAAAGGCATAAGAATAGATTGGCTCCTAAATCCTACCTAGGAACCTCCGTTCTCATTAAAGTCTATGAGAATTTAGGAACCCAAACACAATTTGGTATCTTGGCCTTACTGCTTTACTTCTCAGGGCTGCCCTAAGTGCATACTTAAATTTAGACCTGTGCTTAAGCCCTTAAGTGAAAATTGCATTCAGAGAAGTGATCTAAAATTAAAATATCAACCTGACTCTTCCATACTTGCAAATCAAATTTATTTTGACAACAGGTTAACATAAGACACGGCTGAGACAGAGAGCCTAGAGCTAGATGGATTGTATGATTTAATGCTCTGCAATTAAAAGACAAAGCCCAGAGATGCTGCCTTTCAAATGTGCGTGGTAAAGTTCTGCCAGGATTCTGTTGTCTGCCTGCATGCCAGTAAACTGGAGTAGTTCCCATGCTACTTCATGGAAGATTATTTATTAAGTCAATGATTTATTTAGTCTGCTTAAAGGAGGTGGGATAGAACACTGGGCTGGTATTGCCATGATAATTATGCTGTTATTATTATTTTTAATTAACATTGAGCAACCTGCTCCTGCAGCCAACTTCAAAACACTTCAGAAGCACACTTCTCATTCTCTGGCTGGAGAAGAAAAGCCTTCATTCTAGGCAAGGGTAGGATAAATAATATTTGCATTCTAGGACCCTACAGAAAACTACTTTTTCTAGAATCTTCCATGTACAGGCAGAGAAAATAGACTCTTGATTTCATTGTCTCATCTTACAGGAGAGAAATTCCTGTTTGTTTTTTTTTTCCATCTCTGAGAAATGAAATACATGCTGACCTTACATCAGAACAGATGGAGTCCCAGGTCTGAAGATCCCCCAGAGGAGAGACTCAATTCCTGCCTCCATGCTTCTAAAACTCAGAGCACTATTTACGTGGACAGAGCCAGACATGGCCTTTCTCGCCCTACTCACCTGGGAAAAATGATTGTTTCTACCTGTCCATCCAAAACTACCCATCACTCTGCCCTGCCTGTTCGACCCCTGCAGTTTGCCAGCACAACTGCCCTCGTTCTCACTCCCAGATCTGCACTGGGCTGTTAAGGGGGAAGGTTTTTTTAACACTTTTCAGAGGTGAAACAACACAGATTTTTATATCAGAAATCTGGCATTAGGGTAGAGGGAAAGGAAAGAAAGGCAAGAGCAGCTGGGTGCAATACCCTCAACTCAGCCCTTTTTGGCAGATGAACTTTATACAACCACTGGAAAAGACCCCTCCAGCTCACATAGGGGACAGAGGGGGCTTTGGTGCTAATGGCCTTGGATATTTTGCTATTACAGAATCACAGAATCTTCATGGTTGGAAGGGACCTTTGAGATCATCGAGTCCAACCACAAAAAAACCCCACAACATCAAAACAAAAACAACACACACCACACCCATCCACAAACAGACACAAACCAACAACCTCAGGCACTAGAGCATGCCCTGAAGGGCCATGTCTACACGTTTCTTAAATACTTCCAGGGATGGCGACTCCACCACCTCCCTGGGCAGGCTGTTCCAGTGCCTGACCGCTCTCTCAGTAAGGTAATTCTTCCTAATATCTAATCTAATCCTCCCCTGTCGCAACTTCAGACCTTTTCCTCTGGTCCTGTCATTATTCACTTGGGAGAAGAGGCCAACACCCACCTCTCTCCAGCCTCCTTTCAGGTAGTCGTAGAGGGGCCAGTGGGGCAGAGGCAGGTGACTGTCAGTACCAAGTGGTGGTATCTGGCTTGCAGAAAGCCTCGGGAACTCGGAGCTGCCTGACCCAGAGAAGAGAGCCATAGTGAACCGCAACCCATCCTGGTGCAATGGGATAACAGTATGTTGTATTCAATCCTTAATAGAAACAGTCTTCAGAAGCTATTTTAATCAATTAAGAACAGTTGAACACTTTAGCACGTGGTTAGCATAATCTACTTATTACGTACTTAAAGTGCAATTATGGACAGGAAAAAAATGTTCATTTTCTATTGACCTCTTTTTACTCGAGTGAATTAAGTCTACTTCTCATCTGCATTCAGACTCCCAGCTGCTTCCTGGCTGAAATAGATTCTGTAGGCTTTTTATATCCAGTAGCAATGCAGTAATGCCATATGTAAGGCTGGGGTGTGTGAGGGAGCTGGGGTGTCTCCTGGTTCCTGAATTATCAGGCTGTTCCTAGTTCCAGCGCGGAATCATTCCCAGGTTGGTGATTCATGAGGTAGCAAAGAACCTAGATGCAGTTCCTGGGCTATCTTTTCAGGGTTAGAAAAGGAATCTTGCCTCTCAAGCTTAAAAAAAAACCAAAACACACACACACACACACACAAAAACCCAAAACAAAACAAAAAAAAACCTAAGGGAAAGGAAGATGGTTTTTAGAGTGCCTTTCTGTAACACAGCAGATCTCTGAGACTATTAGTTATCCAACAGAATGAGGGTAGAGTAAAAAGGGTGAATGTACAGTGATGGAATTTTCCTAAACAGATATATATATAAATAGCAAATCATCACACTTTCACTGGAAGAAGCAAAATTTGCCGGAGGAATGAGTTACTACACCTTGAAACGCATCTAACTTCAGCAACCAAAATATCCTCATATATCGCTTCAACAACCAACAAAGCACATCGGAAATTCAGGGGAATGTATGAGAACACCTGAAAACACAACTGCTCATATTCCTTAAATGACATTGACGCAGCTTTTTGTTACCATAATTAGCTTTGTCAGAAGACCTTAAACAGAAAGGAATGGAGGGGAGTCCCTGCAGCACAAGCCACTGGACACACATAACAGAGTGGTGTGTAATAAGGATTTCCCCAATTTCTTAAAAATGGATCTGCATTCGCTCCTCACCACTGCACTTACACTGTCATTTGATGGACAGATATGCATAGGCTAGCTACTTTTCACCATTAGATTGCTAATACAGTTTCAAGGTTATATGAATAAGAAACCTGGCAAATGCTTTAGTTGGTATCCACTGCGGAAGGTCACCAAGAGAAAAAAACAAACAACAAACCAACCCCAGTGTAGCATTCAGGAAACTACTTCATAAGCTAAAAGAAGTTTTAAGTTGGGACAAAACATCCTATCGGGACTTCAGGCTTCTGAGAAGACTTAGGACTTTAAACTATACCTTCTGTAGGTGCCAAAGGAATAATTAAAACACCATTCTTTGTGGTCAAGCTTGGGTTTTTATGCTGGTACTATAACATGTGAACACTTCCTACAAAAATTGCATATCAATAGAACTGGCCATATCGAGTATCAGACAACTGCTGGCACTTTTCAAAGTCAAAACTCTGCTCGGACTTCCCTTTGAGAAAATGAGGGTTTTATTAGTTGGCAGAGGAGGGGAGGTGATACCAAGGGGAATTTGGCTTGGGAATGCAGTGTTCCAGTTAGAGCATCCTTTCTGGCAGAAAGCTTTTCCTCAGCGAAAGTTCAGCAGGGTTTCCTGCGACTACTTCGTGCTCAGACCTGGTTCTACGGAGACCTCAGAAGATGTCAAGATGATGCCTTCACAACTGTGGACCTACCCAGCCATGCACAAACTCCACTATCTTCTCACTGCCAAGTCAGCACTGTGTCAGCATGTGGCACTTGTGAAAAAAAAACCAAAGCCACAAAAAGGTGAAGGGGAGGAGGACTAAAGTTTGTGCTTGTCACATCTCTGCATAATACAAGAAATGCCAAGTGTAGGCTGTCAGCCTATATAGCCTGCTGATTTCATATATAGGTGTCTTGGAAGCACAGGCTTTATTCAGCCTGAATATTGCATTGGGTCTTCCTCTCCTCAGTCCTGACCGAGAAGATACCCACATGAATAATACTGCCCTTTGATTTCCTGCTCATGGGGGACGCTTGCCAGAAAGACGATGACATTTGTCAGGCATTTGTATTTTGGTTAGCCCAAAAATACTGGGTTAAAGTGAAGCAATCGGAAGTTTCTAGCTGCCCGCACTCTGCCTGGTGGAAGTCAATGCAGTCTTTATGAGGCATTTTATTATTAAAAGAATATCTGTAGAAATCAACCCACCCACTGCCAGCCCAATGTTTACAAAACTAATTTAGTTCAAGGGTGCTCACAGTCAAGTGAGTGCAAGCCAAACGTTATTCTCTGCTAGGGAAAAGTCATTCAAAGAAAGGTACCGAGCAACGTGCAGACCATATTTTAACACGCACATAAAGTGCTACTTTCTAGCTTAGCGCTGTATATCTCTCTATTTTTGAATGGTTTGCCGTTGCAATGTTCGCTCACCCCAGGAAAGGTGCCCCAGCCCATGAGCCCCATTATTTACTGGGGCGACCACTGCAGGGTGGCTGACCTTGGTAACGTCACATGCATCATCAGGCTGTTGGCGAGCAGCCTCTCCAACCTCCTTCCCACACTCCGGCTTCTTTACCAACCAGCCAATACATGCTTTTCCTATTTTGAGGCTTGCTGTATTTATAAGAACTAAATTTTACAGCAGTCTCAGGCTACTTGCCATTGCTGTTTTCCCCCCTCAAAGCCGTGGGTGCAGCTGGGGCTGTCGTGTAAATGGGTGGAGATGCTTGACTAAATCTCACTTTGCAAGGTTTGACTTACAGAGGAGGCTTAAACAGAAAGTCCAGCACTGTCAGGCTCTGACCTGACTTACAGACTGCAGGGCAGTGTTGGAAGTTTCTGTTATTAAAGGAGCTTCCTTGTGTCTTTGCTTAATATATTATTCCTAGTTAAAAATTACTTTCAGTTTATTCAGAAAAATTAAAAAAGGTCATGTGATTTTCTTCACCTTCCTTTAGAAGTGCTAACTCAAACTCTGCTAAAATTGAGGTCTGTCCTTCCCCATTACAGGTGACTCAAATAATCCCTCTCAAAATAGCCAGCCTGAAGCAAACCAAGGATCCTTGCCTTGTCCTGTGACCAAGAATTCCTATGGTCTGTATTAGCTCCCGCCACACAAAACCTGAGCATCACCCACACCTTTCCACCCCAGGCTGTACACAAGCAGAGTGTCATTTTTGTGTCAATACAGACCAAAAAAAGCCAAAAGAAAATGACAGGGTTTTTTAGTAAAGAAGAAATAATTTTCCCCCAGCCACAGCAACCAGATAATTCTTCATGTTAATCTGCAGCAACAGGGGAGAAGATCACAGGTTTTGTTATTTCTGTGAATTAGCTGCAGTCAGAAACACTGCAAAACTGGTGAAAACCAGTTGCCTTTTTTCATCTTCTAAGAGAAGACCTATGCTGAATTACCATGGAGTTATAAGGGCTCTTTCCTCCACTTCCTTCTCCCCCTCCCCAGTCAAATCCCTGGTTCTAAGAAACCAGATCGTTGTTGGCACAAGGGCAGAAGCAGCTTCTGAACCCGTCGCTGGTGGAATGGCACCAGCCAGAACTGCAGCTGAGCAACAGAAAAGCAAGGGCTGGCTTTGAGCTGAATGTCCTGTCCTTCCAGATGCTCCCAGACTCAGCCGTGGCACACTGAACCTGTGGGAGATCTGGACTCATTCCTTAGCACAACGCACAACACTAGGACTAGGTCTAGAAGACCTTGCAGGGAAAATAATCCAAGGGGAAAGAACATTTAGTAAAAAAAAAAAAAAAAGCAACAAAGGTTCAGGTCTACATTTGCACATATATAAAAAAATCAGCTTAAAAAAGGCTAGTTCTGTGATGAGGTATAACAGCAGTCCAGTTAGTGTCTATCCTAACATAAACCCTAACACAGAAGTACAGCGAACAAGGCAGGAAAATTTAGTCAATCCTAATGGTATCACCTTGCTGCCTGCATAGTTTTAAAGATCATTGGCTGGATGCTCTGTTCCGAGTTGCATGTCTGGAGAGATGGTGTTCAAAGGTAATTCTGTCTTTTTCAGGACACAGATCTGGGGATGTAATTTCTGTCTGTTAGATGTGTACTTGTTTCTGGCCCAAAGTCAAGTGTTCTGCAAGACAATCAGCCTCCATTGCCTGCATTTGCAATTAACTAAGTCTCCAAGAGCACAGACATAAAATGAGCCTGTGACAATAAATAAACAACTACCAGTCCGGGGGCAGGCTGAGACCCTCTGGGACACATCTCACCTTATTATTCATAGGACTGAGCTGTTTGAGCTTAGTTTCCTTTCATGCATGAAAAGCTTTTGAGGAATTTCATTATTGTGCTGAATATGTAAATATAAAGAGACAGAGTTAAACTAGAAGCAGTGCCTGGTTTTAAAAGTATTACAGCTATATTACTTAAAGATATAAAGAGAGATTGAACCTGAAATTGGATCAGACCTTTAATATTTTTCTCTTCTTTAATGGGAAGTTTGGAAACTTGGAGTCAGCCAGAAAGCATTAGCAATCAAAGAAATAAGAACATAAGAAACCTGTTGCTGGGTCAGACCAGTGGTCCATCCAGCCCAGTACTTTGCCTCTGGTAGCATCAGGGATTGATGGTCATTAGGGACACCATGAAAGCCTGGCCACATTTGGCAGTCCCTCCTCCAACAGCCACAACTGCTGTGGTAGGGAGGTTTTAGGGAAGGCCTCTGCTTAGTGCTTTCAGTGTCTATTTATGGACCTGTTGTTCATAACTCATCCAACCCCTTTTGTGCCTGCTGGTACTGTCTCCAGTCACAGCAAGTCTCAGAAAGTCACTACTTGCTGGATAAAGAAGTACTTTTTTTCTGTTTCAAAATTATATCCTACCAATTCCCTTGAATGCCCCCAAGTTTCCCTATTTTGGAAACTGGTGAATTTTTTTTAATTAGGAGGAAACCATTTTCCCCACTCACCTGATGTGTGATTTTGTGTAACTCAAACATATTATTCCTTAGCCACCTTCTTCCCCCCAAACTGAAGAGCCCTATCATTTTCAGGCACTTGTAAAACAGCTAACCACCCCTTTGACCACTCTGGGGAGTTCTCTTTAGAACAACTATAGAAGATATCTATTCCTCAGCACACTGCCAGGCTTTCAGATTACGGTGATCCTAGTTCATCAGAAGCCAAAATAATAAAGGTGGTGAGAAGGGAAAAAACAGGATTTAGGCTTGGGACATTTGAGTACATTCAGAAGTTAGCGTGATCCCTGCAAGGGAGAAAAGACCTTCCAAACTGCTGAGTCAGTTCAGGCAAGCCCTCATTTCTCCCTGCACACTAGGTTCACTTAAAAATGTTCCTTGTAGCTAACGGCTCGTTAATAAGGTATTGGCTGTACAGGGATGCCGGGTGCTGTGCCAGAAACACAGTCTTTTATAGATTGAACGCGTATAAAAGTTCTGGCAGTCTGGTTCCCAATGACCCACTGACAAGCTACTGATGTAGCTGAAGATGTGGAGATGGAATGTAATTGCACAGAATCTTTTTAATCAAGGACTACACTTCTAGTAATCTGCTGCAGTGACGACGAAAACAACATCAGGCTGTAATACATGGCTGGAATCAAAGCTCTGTTCAGTACAGTCTTGATTAAAGAGTGGCTCTGACTACAAGTTTTATAGAATAGTCAATGAGCTTCCAGCTGAGGAAAGGACTTTTCTTGATGCAATGAAATGGCTGCATGTGTACTTAAAGCATGATCAGAAAAAAAAAATGTGTAAAAACCACAGGTAAGACTGTGTACTTGGTAATACGATCAATACAGATTGGGATGAGAGGGAAGGAGGGAAAAGGCAGTAATGACCCCCAAAACCCCAAGCACAAACAAAGGTATGGCCAAAGCCATCACTAGCACAAATCAGAGCTGCTTCAGGGATGCTGCACTACAGCCCAGCCTACAGCAGCCCCCCAGGGCTTGGGTGCCTGAGGACTGCAGACTTGGAGTTGATCCAAGGAGCACACACCAGAAACAGGAATAACAACCAGGGTAAGAGACATTGGGTGGTTTTTCACCCCTTGGACAGTCTTTAATGTCAGGCTGTGCTGGTGGTCACTAAATCAGTATTCTGCCCACCTCATGCCACCAAAGCCCATTCAGAAATTGGCCGATTGCTTTACCGTTCTCAGAGATAATTTTTGACAGATCTCTATCTTTGACTAAACATAAATTGTAATTTTGCCCATCCATCTGGCACTTCCCAAATATAGAAGACACTCAAAGTTTCCAAGTTTATTTTGTCATCCCTCTATATAAGCATATTATAGCACAATGACTTGTCACAGAGGTCAAGCAAGTTTAACAGTATTTGCATGGGCTTCTCTTTGCCAGCCAACCTCAAATGCCAAAAATTAGTCTTGGACACCTTTGATTTACTAGTACAGATATAGCTCCACATGTCCTGTGAAGGACAAGAGACAGAGACTACGAACAGCTGGGACTTAAACTCAGGATCCTGACTGATCCTCGCTCTTCTGAGCGATGGGCCGTTTATCCTTTCACCCAGCCTCACTTGGTGACATGCAGAATTTGGAGCTGCTGTATTTGTTATCTACCTGCAGAGAGCTGGAGACCAGAGTTCAATTATCCTTAAATTCATATCAGGATCCTTTGCTCCTGCCAGTGCTGTCATGGAAATATAATGCATGTCCTGCCTCAAGGTTTTGGTTCATTTCTAATAAAAATCATCTGGCCTCTCTCTGAAGGAAAATGCAATCCATTCCACTGGGAGACAGTTGAAGAATATAGTTTATCTGGATGCCAACTGGATCCTCATCAGAAAGAAGCTTTTTGCAGGACTGTACAGAAAAGGGGGGGGGAGCATCTGAAAACAAGAAGATTTTCTGTGATGTTGAATTGTTTGGCTGGTCACAATGATTCCAGATGGTGCTCCAGGCACTCAGCGTCTCTGAAAATGGGCCAATTTTCATTCTCCCAGTTCTTATATTAGCAAGAGAAAAACTGTTCTCTCGAGAAAAGAAAACAGGGAAAAACTAGTAATGATACTTCTACTTCTCCTGTTGGCAAATTATAATCAAAATTAGCTAACATGCTGCAACAATTCTGGCTTTCCAGCTGGAGAGGGTGAGGAGCAGCGAGCTTCTCTGGATGTCTCTTGCAGCAGAAAGCCCTGCTCCCTGAAACAACCCTAATCCAGACTCATTTCAAATCACCCAGGGCCACCTTTTCATGACACCTTTCATTTCAGATCTTTAATTATTTTTTTCTTCTCCAATTCCTCATACCAGTGAAGCGACATAAATCTGTTTAAGCAGGGTTGGTTTTGCCAACATTTTCTAGTGGTTTTTCATCCTTACCCAAAAACATTTCTGATCTTTGAGTCTGACCTTCTGTAGGTCCACTTTTGCCCAGTGACCTGGCAACAGATGCTGAACAGTATATAACATCGCGTCCTGCTTTGCAGTCAAATCCATATTGCTACACAGGAGCACGTCTACATCCCATGGCTAATTCATTCAGTCCTCAAGACTCCTTTGTACCATCTTTTCAGTTTAAGATACGATGTAGTTCAGCTGGCATCCGCCTCTAGGCCACCATAAAGAAACAGAGAAGTAGCACAGTAAATTACACACGAGCAGAAGCTCCAAACTTTCATCCTTACTGTCCTCTGCAGCCTAAACCTGAGAAGGTTTTTGGTCTGAAAAGGATCAGACACAAGCAGTGTCTTTGATGGGAGCCCAGTGTAAAACTTGTGTCATTTTGTTTTGAACCACATCACACTCTCGACTTTGAGCTTTATTTTTGCTTACATTCATATGATCAAATCCCTCTCCCCACAAATTACTGAAGTATCTGAGAAAATTCTGTATTAAAAAAGCTTATAAATTAGATATCAATATGGATTGATGAGTACTCGTACAGACAAAACTTACATTTTTATTATAGCAAAGCTACCTGTAACTCTTTTGTTGCTGTTTTGCCTCTGAGTTAAATTAGTGCCTTCTTGACTTCCCTCCATTAGTCAAAATTTAACTTTTCATTTTAAATAAGCAATTCAGAAATCAAACAGGGCTATGTGATTTTTTCATGCCAAAGTCTGTGGCAATTTTACAGGTGTAACCCAGCTGTTTTGGTAAGGATTCATCCACAATACTTTGCCTCAAATGTCAAAATGTTGATATAGCCTTAATCTGATGGAGGCATACACAGCTTTTCAAAACAAAAGCACAAAAGACGTGTCTCTAAGTAATATCCTGCAAGTTAGAATGCTGGACATCACCACCACAAGGTAGATATTCACGTAAAAAGGAGTTGTTGTTCTACATCAAAGTGCACCTTTTGTTTTTGTAAAATAAATAAATAAAAGCTTCAGAGCAGGAGTAGAAAAATATATTTTTCTTTTTACCTCAGATTTCCACATAGCTTTGCTTACAGTTCTCCTGGCTAACAGCCACAGTTTAATTTCTAAAATAACTGACAGGACCAACAGGCACGTTTGTCTCCTTCTGTAGGATTTTAAACAGCAGAGAGTTTAAACAGCAGATACTCCATTAAAATGAGTTCATATCATACCTATTCAGACCTTACAAGCTTTGGCTTAAAAGCCAAAACCATTTGTTTCTCTAAGACTCCTTCACGTGTCCCCACGCGCCATGATGAAAGGGGATGCACACACTGTGCATCAGAGCACGGAGTGATAAAAGCACCTTTAGACTCCTTATCAAAATAGCAAATGAAGGATGGTCCTGATGCAGACAGAGGTTCCTTCTCAAGCCCATCTAAACTTTACATATCATAGGTATTGCTTTGCATTTTCCTGGCATCATCCATTAAAGGATTTCAGTACCTGATGCATCAATGTTCCCAGCAGCCCCCGGGTGGAAGCAGATATCGCAGGGAGGATGGATTGAACCATGTTAGAGAATCGCTGCAGCTCTCACACCCACAGCAGAAAGGCAAATAGGGAACCAAAGAAGCAGCCCCGCGGCCAGCACAGAAGACACGGACCTCCCTTTCGCAGGGCTGGGCTATGGGCTCTCACTGACCAGCGCCTGACCAGCTGAGGACAGGACTGGAGAGAAAAGCACAACCTCCTGAAGTGAGGTCTGAGGGAGCACTGGATGTCCTTTCTTCTCTCCCCTGGGGGTTGTAAATAAGCCAACACAAAGACAACATTACAATGTCAGCCCTGCCTTACCTGCCCTTCTTTAGCCAATATATGTTGCTTAAGTCCTAGCACTTCCCACCATTGTGCCCAGTAGCCAGCAACTCGTAAAGTCCATCACTGATTCTACTCCACTTTTTTTTTTCTGTACCTCTGAGCTACCGTTTCCAGTCTCTGCAAAAGGCTCCTAGATGTTCTCAGGCTTGCACTTGAGCAAGGTGTTAATCGAGGATTATCCATGCAAGTTGAACTTCGAGAGACTGGAGGCACTTTTCTCTCCAGCTCTCAACTGTCCATCAGTTCACTCAATAGCTCTAAACAGCGACTTGCTCCCAAGCACAACCTCCTTTTTTCAACAACTAATACCACATGCTCCTCAAGTGAGTGAGAAATGATTATTTGATTTAGGATGCTCTTAAATTATAAGCAGCCCACAGTTATTTTAAGTGTATGTTGGATCTTTTTCTCAGCAAAGATTAATGCTACTCTTGCCATGGGGTTATGTAAGAAGGAAACATTTGTGCAACAGCAATTTTTAACACTTTGCCCAGATTGATTTATGTGTTTATTTGTTTTCAGCTTTTTGGGAACCCATAAATGATGGCCTTAGCCTTCAGAGGGAATACCGATATCCAGTAATTTATGACTGGCTAAAAGCAAGAGTGTTGAGGGAAGATTATTTGTCTCTTGACCGTAGCTGAGTGGGTTAGATTGAATAAATGAGTTTGCATAAACTAAGCTGAGCATAAAGATGTGAAGTCAATATGTAAAACAAGCAAAAAACCAAGCAATGTGTTAAAACCAAAGATTAAACCTGCCTGTGTGCTACAGGCACGTAGGAGAAATCATGCTCGTAGGAAGCCAGAGTTACTGAAATAAAGTATTGATTTTCTGCTGAAAGAACTGTAAGTATAAAAGGACAATTAATTTTTAAATGAAGGTAGTGGTCATATTATTGCTCTCTGGATATAGAAAGAAGCTCATCTGTCTATATTTATCCACAGCATTTGACTCGGTGCTCAGAGGCAGTGAGTTTTTTAATCAAAACTCAATTGTTAAAAATATTAGAGTATGATTAAATATCCAGACTCCTCTTTTATAGATTTGAACTTCAAATTGAAGGTGAGTTCATTTGACACACAAAAGGCAGTCCTGAAGCAGCACTTCACCTTCCTTCCCGGCCATTCACCTCTACTCCCTCATCCAAGCATCATCCTGTCCTGCTGAGTCCCCTCACCTGGAATTTGGGGTCATCATTGGCTTGTTCTCCTCTCCAGACCTCGCATCCTACATCTTAAAACTCCATGCCAGCATCTCAGAGTAACCATCCCTGCAGGCATCCTGAAAACAATCAGGCAGGCTCTTACCACCTCACAGTTTTAATTAGTACAACCTCCTCTCCTTCAGCTTTGACAAATGTCTCACCCTACCACTGCTCCAATTAATACCGCAGTCATTAGCTCCTACCTTCAGAGCTTCCTCCAGACACATGTGAGCCACCTCCCCTTTCAAGGGTCACAACATCCTCTTCCCACCATCTATCTCCATTACCAAAAGGCCAATCCATGCTTCCCTTTGGCCCTTGTTCCAGCATCTGACACTTGGTCAGCACCCAAATCCCCTTCATAGATGGGAGAGGAGCCCTGCAGTGGTTGTCTGCAAAGTGAACTTCACTGTCCGGCTGGTACTCAAGGTGCTGGGTCCCCAGCCATTACCTGTCTCACCATGTGCTCTTCAAGCCAAATGTTGTCTTTTCTTTACACTAGGACTGTAAGTTCCTTGCAACAGTTGCTGTCATTTTGGTCCATTTGTTTCACAGAGACCTTAGCATGGTAAATATGGTCCATGGGAAAGCCCTGATGCCCATACAGCAATGAATAAAAGTAAGGGTTTAAGCAATCTATGAGTTGGTGAGTGGTGCTGTTGAGCAGCAGTCAAGGCTGTCCACTGTCTCATGTCCATTCTCTGGCTTCACTAGGACTGTAAGAGTGGAAATTCATCAGATATTGAGTACCCCAAGAAGAGAAACAAGTTTTCTTGCCTGTTGTCTGACTGTGGTGGTGGGGCAGGGTTTGAGGAGCTCTACAGAAACGTGGTCTGGATTCTGGACTGTAAGAAACTTCAGAAAGTTAACAAAATTGAGTGGGGAAATGGGTTTTCCGTCCAGCAAGTTTTAAGAGTTTGTCAGGTTGAAATTATTTTGTGTGCATGTAAAAAGAATATTATCCCTAATCAGACTAAAAAAACCCAAATAATTAACATTTTAAGTCCTAGTATATCAGTTCAGATCAATCAAATAGTTTTGTTTAAGCAACTGAAAAGTTTCACTTCAATTCTGGCCATTTTTGTAAAAGAATGCTAAAAAAAAATAATCCAAAAACTAAAGATGCAGACTCCTGAGCAGTATCAATTCAGACTGAGCTGATTTTTCACTATAAATTAAAAATGGGGGTTTTTTTTTGCTTAAGAAGAAGTAAGGATACGATGACTTTGGGCTCAAACGTTGCTCTTTGTATCATAAATATTCTTCTAGGGAATGTCTGACAAATAAATCCATCTTGCATATGACTGTATCCGATTGCCTCAGGCTGTCACTGGAGCAATTCCCAACTGCTTAACGAATCTGTAACACCCACATCCTGCATGATGAGCAATGGTGAATTATTTATTTTTTTTCTTCCAGAACACACTGGTGAGGAGAAAGAACTGCTTCCAGGTCTGGGTGGCCATGAACCCGAGTGGAGCCTGAACGCCGTTAAAGCCACACTGACTAACAAAACTTTAAAAATATGACTACAGTCAGGATTTTAACTCCACAATGCTGCTATGCCGGGATGTGACAGGCTTCCTACCCAGGTCTGGAAGGTAGGGATCTGCTTGCATATATGAAAACGCATAGTTTCCCATCCCTCCCCTTCCTGCACGTCTATTGTTTTGGGAAGGGAGTGCAGAAGAATGGAAAAATAAGATTTTGAAATACATCCTATGGGTTGAGATGAGTGGAAACGTGATTAGCCAGCATAGAAACTGGTATGGTTTAGACCAGCTTTCTGCAATATATGCGGTACACTACTGCCTTATATTTAAAGTGACAGTGCCAAGATTGTCAGGTTCGGGACTGGGGGACGGGAAATCCCATGTGTTTTGAAGTATCTTGTATAGGTAAGAATGATTGTGAAATTCAGCCACACTGGTGAGCACGAGCATTATATAGTCTCTAACAGAGCTGGGATACTAAAGAGGATGCCAACGTATCTTTGTCTGCTTGTGTACATAAGGTCATAAAAAAGGAATATATCCTCTCTTTCATGGCAACCCCTCATGAAAAGAACACTGGGAAACACAAAACAAAGAGCAGAGCAAAGACCAAATGCTCAGGACAGATTCTTCATCGAGGTACCCAAGTTCCTTATCCCCAAGCCATGGTCCCTGACCGCTGTCACACATGACTGCAGGGGTTCCTGGCTGTAGGAAAGGTCAGGCAAGAACAAGCCAGGGAGACCAGGGCACCAAAGCTGGATGATGCTGACCTCCTGAAGAGATACAGCTGCTGCCTGGTCCTGGACCTTTGCAATCCACAGGGAGCCAAGTGCAGAGCATCACTTCTGGTACTGAATTACCCTGCCCACCACAAGCCAGCACAGCTCCACCCCTGGGAGGTTGCAGCTGCAGGGACAGCAATTTCTTAAATGCCATTACTATTACTGCTTGCCACTGTCTGACCACCGAGCTCCCAAATTGCACCCACAGGATGAAATACTACACTGAGCTTCTGCAAAAGCTCTGGGCTGGTTTCGGGCCACCAGCATTTCTGGGTAATTCTAGATGGCCCTGTCTGATGCAGGGCAGCAGACAGTCCCACAGCCCTCTCCAAGAGGCTGCCTGCGGTGCCCATCTATCCTCAGAGCCATTAGCGGGGGAGAGATTGTACTGAAGCACCTGGGGATGTACAGAAGAGCATACGCTCATAAAACTGCTAAACTGCTTAATAATCTGAACCAGGGATTGCCCTTCATCTGTTAGCTTTGTTTAAACCAAATTGTGTTTTCAAAAAAAATCTGAAGAGATTAAAAAAATATCGTTCTACAGCTGGGTGCTGACAAGCTGGAAAAAAAGTAATTTTCTACAATTCAGCTATTCAGAGAAAACTTGATCATTCAAGTGTGAACCTTTATAATTGTTTCTACTAATCTTTTTTTTTTTTCCTCCCCCTACACACATGCTGTCAACATCGGCTGGGCTGGTAAATAAGAGCAAAGCATCCAGCCAACCAGTCTGTAGCTGGAGCGAGAATGAGTTTCAATAGCACTGATGGGTTTCACAAGGCAGACTGGGACCTGCAAAACCATTCTGCTCCCACACACAGCACATCCCCCTGCGGCTGAGACGGATGGTAGGATGTGAAGGAAGGGCCTCCTCCAGCATGAACCTACTCTGCTTCAACCTGTAAGACATTTCCATACCCCCTCCAAGCCTGGCTGTACCGCTGGGCACCAAGGAAATGAAAGGGGAGGTTGAGGTGCTGGCCAAGGATTTGGAAAATAAGCAGAACAAGTTGTTCAGCTATTACAGAGATGGAAGACCACATCATCCTCATGCACAAGCACAGCTCTCTGTGCTGGGAGACACCAGACATGTTGGATCTTCACCTGGGAACAAGCTGGTTCCCTTCCTCTGCTCTGGTGCATCCACAGGCATATCCCCACCTGCAGTGGTGCTAACAGGCTTTTAGGAAATATAATCAAACAGTGCATCCATGGTAAAATCAGGGAGCTGGACTTTCTCAGGAGGAACCAGCCCTGGTGAACACATACAAATAACTCCTTTTGCATCTGGGGACCATCTCCTGCTCATCCCCTGATCTAGAACAGCGGTGTGCTCCAGTAATAATAAATTAAACTGGAGACAACTGCCTCAGACACAACCCCATTTCCAGCACCTAGATCTGTTCAGCACCAACAACTGTCTCTGCACGGCCAAGCCTGCTGACATGCAATTGCAATAACTAGTAGTGCAGAACCCCACCAAATGCCACCTGACACCCAACCCACCACGCGGCTCGGCTGAGCACTATGTTGATGCGGCTTTGGCAAGCTGGACCTGCGGAGGAGGTTTTCCCCTCTGACAATGCTGGTGCCCAGAGAGATTCAGGTGAGCAGTCAAGCTGTGAGTGAGGAGAGCAGCTTGGGACACCAAGTCCTTCTGGCCAGCCCCAGGAAATACATTCTTCATCGCTAATGACTTAATGCAGAATAGCAGAAGTGTCATCAAGTGGCATAGAAATGTCATCAAGTTTATGGGGAGAGCAGAAGGAGGAAAGACATGATTTATACAAAAATCAAGAATACAGCTTCTTGGAAAAAAAAATATGTATACTCCTACGGTTTTAAACGGTTTTAAATTGGAAGAGGGGAAATTTAGATTAAACACCAGAAAGAAATTCTTTACAGTGAGGGTGGTGAGGCACTGGAACAGGTTGCCCAGGGAAGTCGTGGATGCCCCA
>JAOXNO010000070.1:33452028-33508956 GCA_028565335.1 Limnodromus scolopaceus
TGGTGAGGCACTGGAACAGGTTGCCCAGGGAAGTCGTGGATGCCCCATCCCTGGAGGTGTTCAAGGCCAGGCTGGATTGCTCTTTGAGCAACCTGCTCTAGTGGGAGGTGTCCCTGCCCGTGGCAGGGGGGGTGGAACTCGATGATCTTTAAGGTCCCTTCCAACCCTTACGATTCTACAATTCTACTGAAAATGATGACTTTTTGGCAGAACAGATCAACCTAAACCTGAAACCATTCGATTCAAGCTGTCAGTGTAATTTCCTGTGTGACTTACAGCTCAGATGCCAAACGCTTTCACTTTGCTTTCTGGTAACAGTTTTTGCCTGCCGTATCCTTTCCATGGCATGATTTTCTCTTCCAGTAGGAGGGGGGCTCTACGATAGCTCTGGTGTTTCACAGGAAACATGGTCCATCCACAGTCCTGTGGGCAGAGGCACGCAGAAGGATGCAGCACTTGAACCACAACTCCCATGAGATTGTGCGATGACATTCTGAGGAGGAAAATCTCAAAGGGATGAATCTCTAACTGAAAGCTCAGATCATTTTCCGAGTAAATGATTCGTCTCCTAGAAAAAAGTACATTTGATTCAAAATGCAGTTTTTCCATCAGAGCTCAGCACTGATAGAAATTACCAGGTAGTTCTGATATTCTGCAGAGGTAACTTAGTGTGAAATAACACCACATGGTACAATAGCCAGAATGTCAGGAGGGAAAAATCAGACCCATCTTTGTTGGACCTTCACAAGAGTACTTCACGAAGGATGGAGCTACATTAGTAGTTTTGATAACCCCTTTTTTTTTCCTTCTGCTCCACAAAAAAGTAAGTATCCATACTTAATACTCAGCCTTGCTGACAAAGTCTTGACTCTTCTTCACTAAATAAAGTTATAATCTGTAATGCAAGATCTCTTTGCGGGTGAAATAGAGTCATAATAGAGTCTTCTGGGAAAAAGTGTCTTCTCTGATCAGGCCAGGTGAGCATTACAAGACCTCACTCCTCAGTGATTTCATCATGAGCCCAAACTTGCTGGTCCATCCTAGCATTCTGACTGGTAAATACCTATGAGGTCTACTTGATTTAATTCACTTTGTGTCATCAGCTTCTCTTTCATCTCCCCACAGCAGGACTGGCTGTTGCAGTAATTTCTGTGCTTTCAGGAAATTAAAAATATCTGCTGTCCTTGTGCTTAAAATAGACTAGAGAGCCCGGCTGGTTTATATTTGCCTTGTAGGATCTAGGAGGTGGTGAAGTTGGAAAACAACTTGAAAAAGAGTAAATTATGAAACAGAGAAAGAACTGTGAGCTTTTACAACAAAAGAACCTCAGTTCACCCTGGGAAAAATTCTCAGGGCATAAGAGTTCCGGAGTCACTGGGACACCCACTCACAGCTGGCACAACATGACACTGCAAGAACATGATGCTCCAGCCAGATGCGAGTCGCTGCTGAAATAGCCCTGCCAGCAGCATCAGCTCACTGGAAATATAATGGGGCAAGCTTGGCTGTGGAGATAGAATCTGTACCTGGGATTTCCTCACTGCATTAATGCAGCTACAGAGAGCAACTTGCCCATTGGATACCCAAGTTTCCCTCAATTCTCCCTATGGCTCAGTATCTTCTCTCTCTCCCATCTCTTATCTCCAAGTGAAGCAGGGATTGGTTCTCAGATTGATTATTGCATTTGATGTGAATGACTTTTGTTGTTGCTTGTTTTAAAGAGGCATTCCATATTCCAGTTCTTTTACAGTGGTAACCTGCAACACTTCTACTTCCCACCTTAACCCAAGGTGGATGTCAGGAAAAGTTTCCCCCATCCCTGGGTAGTGACTCAGTTCCATGAGTCAGGTCAGTTCCCCTCCTTCGCCATCATCATACGAAGTAATTTGGTGCTAGCAGCTGATGAGCTATCCAGAGGCAAACTTGCAGAGGCAGAAGGGAGACCATTTCTGCTGAAGCCATTTTGCTTCTGGATTCAGATGGGGTCAGAAGAGACCTTCAGCTACACAGACATCTGCAGCAAATAAAGTAATTCTTGTACTAATCACATAGTCCCCTGTACCTCTTTGGGCGATAAAACACCCACTTAAAAATTATATTGCTCCTAAAAATCTTCTATTGCCTGGAGAACCTGTGAGCACCAGAGATTAAGTGTTATAGAAAATAAGTATGCATAATTTTCACTTTGCTTTGTGCCAATAAGAGACAGGGAATGTTTGGACAGAGAGGAAAAATGGGATAGAAACAGTCTGCTCTGCCATTTGTCTGCTCTCTCACACTAGCAGAGGAAATATTTTTGTGATTGGGAAATGCTGAGACAAGAGCAGTGTCTGTACCTCTTTTAAGAGATGATATTTCAAGTGGATAGTGTTCATTCACCACTGCTTCTCTTTTCTTTGTTAGCTTCCCTCTTTATTGCCTAATATTTTAACAAGAAGCATTCATGGGCTAAATTAAGGTGGAGATGAGGTTTCTCTTGTTCACAGCTCTCTCAGTTACTCCAAGCTATGATATTTCCAGCAGGTTTATTTCCCAATAAGAATATATCACAGAGATTTTCTGTTTCCAGTTCTACCCCTGAGTTTCCCCACACTCAGGAGCAGCAATCACTTGTGTCTGACACCGTGTTTGTTTTGCAGGTGGTTGATGATGTTAGGAGCAAACGTAAAACCAGATGAAGAGCTGCATAAGCAATGGAGGGACCAACCCCAGAGCCTGTCTACGTTGATGTGGACAAGGGACTGACCTTAGCATGTATCGTCTTCCTTTGCCTCTTCTTGATTGTGATGATTATTCGCTGTGCCAAAGTCATCATGGACCCTTACAGTGCCATCCCTACGTCCACATGGGAGGAGCAGCATCTTGATGACTGAAAGGACTACACTAGACAGAGCCATAAAATGCTGCCATCCAGGAGGCCTTTTCCTACCGGGAAGGCCAACACACAAACAGCCATTTTCAGATATGCAGGGTAACGGCAATATATCCAAGAGCACATAGTGTAAATTATTCTTGCTCAACAGATCAGGATATCAGCAAGCCATTCTGGCAGCACAGTTTAATACTATGCAGCAACTCTTATTTTACTGAAATCAGTTATCATTTTAACTCAAGTAGCACAAGACTCTCCAGAGTTTTCCCGATATAACTCTTGGTCTTGCACAGTTTGTCATTCCCTTGCTATCTCCCACAAATCCAGGGTAACCATCAGAATTCGGAAAAGCAACAAGAACATTTTGTCTTTCCTGGAAATAGATTGCTTCAAATATCTTCCTCAGCTGTTATATTTGTGTTTCAAAAAAGGCTCAAATTTTATAGTTTTTTTATCACAGAGCATCAGTAAGTAGAAACGATAAAGCATCTCTGGTTACATTGGGTTATACGAGCAGATTTATTCCAAACTTCCTTGATTCTGCACATATGGTCCATACCCCACTGCAGTCATATATCCAGTGATCAGGACACAGAAGAACCCAGACTACAGGTCCCAAGGGGGTCATGGCCCGGTGTTGACCCTGTAGCATCATTTTTCTCTGTCCTACTCAAGCAAGCACTATGCATTTTATCATCTGCCACAGGCCCATGGATTAGCCAGATGAGCTTGGTAGCCACCAGAATTCCATAAAGCAGAGCTTGGACACTTGGTTTCAACTACATAGAACTTGCTGTGATTTTTCAAAGAGTGATTCCACATGCAACTTCATCCGTCTTTCGTTTCAGGTGCACCTCAGTGGAATGACACACAAATAGAATTACAAAGACAATAAGGAAGGAGACATTGCTCCAAGCTTTGTCGCTGAGCCAGAGTCCTCAACATAACAGTTACAGTAACATATAATAATATGCATTCTACCTCGGAGAAATTCAGCACCTTTAAAAGAAGAATTTTTCCACAAATTTGTAAGCTGTACATTTCCTTCTCCCAATTCATTAAGCCAGCCATTATTCAAGAAGGCATAAGTGAACAGGGGAGCTTTAGAAATTTACTATTTAGCTTTAGAAGAGTAGGGATTAAGGGATTCTGACACCCTCTATTCCCCAGATTTCAAGCTTTGCTCATAGTGGCCTTTTTCAGTGACATGTTTGGCTTAAGGGATTGTAAGGAGTTGCTGAAGCAATACTGAGTATGTTCTGCAACTACAACAAGCATCATGAGCAAACAAGACTTGAAAGCACAGATTTGCAAGAAAGGCCTTTCACTATTTCTCCTCTTCCCTACCATCCTACCTGACCTCTAGATTGTTGCCATGAGGCAACGCACAGCGGGTGAGAAAGATGGAGCCAAAGGCTGGGACAAGGAATCAGGATGTAGACTTTGAAGGTTACTATTCTCAGCTCCAGTGATCACACAAGTCGCTTCTTTATGTGCCTCGGTCTACTCAGCAGTGAAATGGGTACAGCAATATTAACCTGTCTCACATGGAAAACAAGTCTGTCTCGTAATACCAGAAAGCACTTGGGGAGCCCTGGACAAGGATACAGGAAAAAAAAATAATACTAATTTACAATTCTTCCTTGTGAAACTAATGGGGAAGATCTGAATCTCAGTATAGAGTGAGGGAAGTTCTTCCCAGGCAGAGGACTTATCCAGATCTCCGCTTACTCCCTCATAAGTATTGCAGCATTTTGAGTCACACCAAATGGCACCTGGCTTTGTTACATATTCCACTGATTTCTGAGGACAGTCTGGATATGAGGTGCTCAGCACTGATTACAGAGTTCCCAAAATAGCAAGCTGAGGCACGTGGAGATTTTTGCATGGATCTTTTGCACTGCACAATTTTTGCTGATCTCTGTTGTAGGAGATCCCATTCAGGAGGCAGGAGATTTGAGGATTAGATTTAATTCTGCTATTCTCTACCAAGAGACCTCCACTGCTTCAGTTACCCACCACAGATTGCTCATTAGGCTGTTATTTAGCCCCAGTTTCTGCTAGCCAGTTGATCACCAGTAACAGGACCTTTTCAAGCATGAATGTTAATGTTCACCATACTTTGAGCAAACGCATTGGTCTCTCTTCTTCATGATTGCATCTATCTGTACTATAGGAATGGATGCCTTGGCTCGAAGGAGATTGCTTCTGTTCCCTAGGATAAAGTTTCAAACCCATTTTTTTGTCGGTAAATCTCATATCCCACATTTATACTAGTGGAGTTACTTACAGAATAAACAGACAAACAAAAAAACCAAAATAAAACTATTTCCAGGCTAGAGGTGCTTTTAGTTCACCAATCACTTGGCTGTGTTCACAGCTGGTGCAGAGCAAGACCAGAGCTTGTCATCACTCCTCCCAGTGCTAATGCTCCACTCGGTGATTTTCTGCATGCAGAACTCTGGCTTTGTCACACATCACCGATGAGCCCCCCTGTTCGGCTTAGGACTTATGCACGTGTCTAAGTTTAAGCCTCTGAGACAGACTACACAGAGAGTGGGGTTGGACACGTGCTGTGTCCTTGGCAGGGCAGGGACAGCAGAGCACAGCCCCTGCAGGAGCAAAGCCTGCGTGAGAGCAAAGGGTTACGAATGCTGGGGAAGAAAATTAACAAGTTTGCTTTGCAAGAATGTTTGCCACGCCTTTTCTTCACTGTTTGTCCAGCTGTACAAGCCATTTTATGGATTTTCCCGAACATCCTAAAGGAAAGATCCCTATGGGTAGCTCTTTTTTCTAATAAAAAGGTACTTATCTTCCTAGCATAGCCTGTCAAGTCCATCCTTCTGCTGACAAAAGATCTCCATAAGCATCTACATATTCATGTCCAATCTTTTTACATGACTGTGTGGAAGTCAGCGCGCTTGTTTTCATACAGATAATGTAAATGCATTCTGGTTTCTGCCTTCCCCCAGTGGTTACGATCACACAACCTCACCACTCAAACCAAAAGCAATACTGAACATCGTGCCAAAAGCAGAAATGTTATCTTCCTTGCATTCAGAGCCGGGACTTGCCCACCCGAGGTGGGAAACTGCAGCTCCTGTCTGACGCCAACAAAGCCACGCTCACGGCCAGTGGAAGGTCTGTCTCAGCAGGGGCTGCATCGCTGGGCTTGGCAGTCATTTCAGCTGCATGCAACAAGTGCCTCCGCTAATTTTGGTTCTTTTTTTACTCATTATGCCATACTACCAGCAATTGCACTCAGAAGAAATAATTCAAACTTGTTGCAAATGTATTTATCTAATGCAATAAACAGCTTCAACACAGAAGCTCTTCTTGTTGTCTCTGTTGTGGTTCACTGCTAATTGCCAGGACCTCTTAAAAATCACCCACACCAACATGATTTTCAAGAAAGACAGAGGTTCCTGACAGCCCTCCTTGGGGGCTTCTTCTCCCTGTGCAGCAACACCACCACAGACTCTCAGGACAGAGCTGATGGAGCTCCAAGTGTTCCTGTGGCTCTGCGGGGAAGTCAGCCCCTCCGAAGTGGCTGTTTCGGGTCATTCCCTTGGTCGGGAAGAGCAGTGAGCTGAGCAGAGCCACAGCTCAGTGGGGGACTGCAGCAAGCTGTATTTCAGCAATTCCTTATCAGTAACAAATTGCACACCGAAAGAAATAGGGCCACTGAGACTGGAACCCCTCCCGCTGGCAACTGAAAACGAGGAGTGTGGAGCATCTGCAGGGTCTCTTTGAAGAAGCCACAGTGTATGGGATATGCTGAGTAAAAAGCACCCAGGGAACTCCTCTTGAAAAAGATGAAGAGACAAATTGCTATTTCTTTCATCTTGTAAGAGGACTCCATTGCCTGAAAGCTGGGCATTTTATGTCTCCTTGTCCTCGCAGTGAGTCCTCTGGCAGAAGGACCTTTGTGCCTGCAACCCTGTTTGCTCCAAAGACAAAATCTCACTGATAGATTATTAACCATGTGCTAGTCAGAAGCAGAGGCTGGAGTCTTTATGCTATTTTCAGAGCAGCTACTATGGCTAAAGTAAGAGCAGACCTGAACTGAAGCCAGCAGTGGCTGAATTTGGGCAGACACCATGGAGAACTGGGAGTGTAAAGGTTTTTCTGGGAAAAAAAAAAACAACAGGGACTGATGCAAGCCAGGAAACTGCACAAGTAATGCTGCTGCAACCTGTGCTGTCCAAAGATGTCCCCATCTTGCAAGGACAGGTCATTACAGGTCTCAGTGGGCCACTTCAACCCATGTTACTAGAGCTCAGAAGTCAAGTCAACTCAGGATGCAGATGGGGAAAATGCTGTGCTCACTCCAGCAATCTCCATGGCGCACACAGGGAGGGTGGTGAGGACAGCAGACCTCAAGTATTTAACCAGTTCACTTTAGAAGCTGGTGCCCCAGCAAACAGAGTGGGTGCGTGAGAGATGAAGGCAGTGATTTTTCCAGACAGCCCCAAATTAAACTTTCATGGAGCCAGACTGATGCTGGTTCCCCGTACCACCTGCAGGTTTCATGCAGTCCCCCATTAGTGCTTAGTGATAACTGAGCCTACGCAGCCTCGAGCTTCTCCACCTGGAGAGACCCAAGGACAGCAGTGACACCACGACCTGCATGTGGACTGGGCATCACTGCTGGGGCAAGAAGCCAGCCAAAGGAGCTGCCACCTCTGCAGTTTGGCATCTTTAAGTTCAACGTGGCAATGCACGGAGTGACAGCCACCAGCTCCCTGCTTCGCACCCAGCTCAGTCCCAGTCCGTGGTGGTGCATGATCTGCACCCACCATCGCCACAGCAGCACCCTTGCAATGGCTTCAGCTGAGATGCCCCAGTGTGAAACCCCTGCTAAACGAGGCTGGGGAACTTAAATCCATCTTCTCCCCTTCCTCGCCCTCTCCGTCTCTGACCTTGTCAATACAGATTTGCCAGGCTTCAAACCACTCCTTTTCACTGTCTTGTGGTTTTACATCTCAGGTGTCTTGATTTAAATAAAGCATATTAAATCCCCAATTTTAACCATGTCTTAATGCAACAGTGGGAATTCTTGATTTCAACCAGCATTCTTTTGCATTTGCACTTTTTAATTTTTAAAACTGTTTTCATTAAAAATGGTTGATACCTTTTGGCCACTCCTTCTTGCTAACCAGAAGAAAAACACTGCTTAACATACATTTTTAAAGCAATAGACAGTTTAAATTCCTTGTTACATTTATTCTCAGGGTTCAATTCAGTCCACAATGGCACTAGGAAATGTTGAATGATACAATTCTTAGCTACAAAGCTCAATGTTTTGTACTGGGGCTTGGCCAGGAAGCCAAAGGGAAATTAGAAATCAATCAAAAAATGTATCAAAATTGCATTAAGTGTGCTGAAGCCATAAGGAAAACAGAGTTTTTTGAAACATCCTGCTCTAGGTGGACCTGCTTTGGTAGATCACGATCTCCAGAGGTCCCTTCAAACCCCATGTGATTCTGTATTTTATATTTAAGACTATTTGGATTTCTCAAGCAGCAGCCTTATTGAAAAAATGAAGTACCTGGTAGAGGCAAGCAGGGAGCAGAGCTGGACAGCCCACCAGCCCCTGAGGCAAAGCCCAGAGCCACCTATGGAGCAGGGTCCTGGGACACAGCAGCTCTGAGACATCCATCGCCCTGCAGAGCAGTGGAGCTGCCAGTGCTGACCCCTGAAACACATCTGCCCTGGATGCGGCACACAGCGAGAAGGGGGACAAGAAACCCTGTGCTTGCACCTCCCAACCAGTCCCTTAATATTCATTGACAAAGGTGTCAATTCCACAGGCTGACCCAAAGGGTGCTCAGCTGCCACCAGGAACTTCTACTCCTGCAGCCTTTCCCTTATACTTAATTGTGTGAGTGAAATGCTAAATTTCCCTCAGCTTAATTGTGTCTACCCAAGCTCTGTTACAGCTGCCGATTAGATAATATGGAGTAAATGGAGTAAAAATTAGAAAGCACAGGTCTGTAATCAAAACTTCACAGAAAACCAAGCGTGTGTGCAACAGAGAAAGCACTGAGGTGAAGATGTTCTTGGGAACAAGGGGACACGAGGAGGAGGAACGGCTCACAGCAGATTTGTATGGGGCAGCATGGTGCCAGCGCTTCAGCATGTCCCTCACGTACTTCCAAAGCCTTCAATCAATTTTAAAGTTCCAGAAATGATCTCTCTCCTTCTCACTAAGCAGCAAATGTGCGGACATCCTGAACAGAGGCAGCCATCAAGCCTGAGAAATGGCCTCCTGCCTTACTGCTTAAAGCCAAAGCCAATGTGAATATCACCCACCAGCTCTGTCCCTCTTAACAAAGTCACTATCTCGACCCTGAACAGCCACTGGAAGAGCGTTTTACTTTGAGTTATTACTGCCTGGTTAATGAAGGAATTATGAATATTGCTGACCTGAACGTTTTCATCCAAACTAATTTTTTCTCCATGATATCGCATTCATTTCTAATTAGAATCTCTGCAGAAAACTATTTTTGGTGAAGAATATCACCATTTCGCACAGAAAATCCATTGTTTCCCTTAAATCCTGAAATATGCTTTAGGGTTTTATTCCATGCTTTTCTTTTGACACTTAATTATACCAACAGTACTATTATAAATTATACCCAGCTTTTTAATTACACACCAACCAGACGATGCTTTCATCTACAAGAAGATGCATCTCAAACAGTATCAAGCAGAGGCTGCCCTGGGTTCTCACCAGCAGAATAACAGAGCCAGATGCAATATTGTCAGGCAGAACGATTCACTGCACGTGTGACCACCCCACCGTGAGGTGACATGGCACAGAAGCACCCCATGCATCCCTCCAAGACCTTTCATCCAACATCTCAGCACTACTCACGCCCGGGATTGCTGTGCTCCATCTCAGGTCACTACTGGGAACCGCTGACCTCCGTTGAGAGTAAAAGACCCGGCCAGCAAGAAGGATGCTCCAGGCAAGCACAGAAGGTGTAGTTTCCATTTTGATGCAAATTTCCCTTTCCTCTGGTTGGGAAAGCAGGATCAGTCCTTTCCACACAGTGTTGTGTGATTCTGAACGAGGCCTCCCAGGTGGCTGATGCAGCAGGAAGATTTTGTTTTACCTCTAGGCTTCTGAAGGTCCAGGGAGAAATTTCTTCTCCTGCACCCAGGTCACAAACCTGCTGCTATGACAGGGCAGAGGAAAAGGAGCTCTGGGTTTGGTACTTTTTTTTCCTTCCATTTTTTGCTGGAAGCCAGGATATAAGCAAACTAAGAAAAACAGGTTTAAACCAAATGAACATTAATAAGCTCTAGAAGCAGAGAGAACCACGCTCAAACTTAATTGCGGCAAAAGCTTCCACACATGGAGGGGAAGCTCCACATAGAGAGGACCAAACCAATTAAAATGGCACTTCAAAAATAAACTTTTCTAAGCACCAGGTCTGCATGCTGAACTGAGAGCACCCAAGCTGCATCACCTCCTGCTCCAAGAGCCTCATCTTCTCA
Organism: Limnodromus scolopaceus; assembly: GCA_028565335.1. Lineage (NCBI taxonomy): Eukaryota > Metazoa > Chordata > Aves > Charadriiformes > Scolopacidae > Limnodromus > Limnodromus scolopaceus. Next base: position 33,462,407 of record JAOXNO010000070.1, read on the forward strand.
CCCCTACCCCATAGACACCTTCCTGCAAACCAGAAGAGAGCCCCATGACCTTCAATTTAAAGGCCAAGGGTGCAAAGTGGTCACAGCTGCCCCGGTGGAGGTGGAGCACACGGGAGGTGCCCAGAGCACCTGGGTGTTTCCCAAAACTTGCCTTGGAGGCTGCTGCCTCCCCAGGCGGTGAGTGCTGCTGTGGCTGGAGTGCTGCTCATCCCGGGCACAAGCAATGCTGTTTTAGGGCAGCACTGCACGTTGCAGTATAGATCTACCCTTCATTTGTCCCTCCGTGCAGGGTACCCTGGCAGGGGTGAGGATTGACAGTGCTGGTGGTACTGGACTTGCTGTGCCCAGCTATGGGCCCCCCTTCTCCCCAGCACCCACCCAAACAAAGCCCACTACCTTCTCCTGAAGGTGAAAAGAAAGTGGCCTTGGACATTAAAAAAAAATAAAGTTTCTCTCATTTTTTATCATCTCCTGGCTTTTTGGCCCCCATCCATGCAGCAGGCGGCAGATGTCTCTGAGCTCTCTCCTGAGCGAGGTTTTGGACTTCCTCCAGCTCACCTCTGAAACCTGCTCTCAGACCTGTATCTGAGCTCCTTTCCATAAAATCTTTGCCTTCTGGGAACCTGGGACTTCTCCAGATGTCCCCAGGCTAGAGGAGCTCAGCTCTGCAGGGTCACGGGGGGACCTTACCACCTCCCACCCATCCCCAGCATGGTGCGGGGGTGCTTGGCCAGACACTGGGGGTTGTGGTACTGGGATGGAAAATGTGGCCACAGCAGATGCAAAGCCACCCTCCTCCCTCAGGGCTGGGACTGGGGGTGGCAGCCTGGCTCTGGGTCAGGACTCAGCCTGAGGGGATTTGTGGCTGGGTGCCTCCATCCTGCCAGGGCTTGGTTTGCAGAAGGGCTGTCAGCACCTTCCAGCCTGTCCAACCAAGGAGCCCAATTTCCACTTGTCAGCAGCAACTGCAGAGTCAGGTTGGCTCTTTGGGAGAGGAACTTGTTGCCCATGTACAGGACTCTCCTTTGCCCTGCACTGTGGATTTAACAGTTTCTAGGAAGTATTCCTGCACCCAGAAAGCACTGACACTGTGTTCCTTCCTGGCTGCAAAATGTCTCGTCAAAACCAATGAGTAATGACACACTGCTCTGATATCTCCATCACCTCTTGTCTCTCTGTGGGTGCTCCTCTCTCCTCAGACGCTGCACTTCCAATACATAAAATATGGCAAGGTGCAATGTGGATGATGCTTCTGAGAAATTTCTCCACTGGATGAATGTTTTCTGTGTCCTCCTACCAGGAGTAAAGCCAGGCTGTGCTCAGAGGAACTGCACGAATTATTTCTAAATCCAAGAGTGAAGGTGTTAACGTGTGGTTGTCCTTTGAGGTCAAAAAGAGAGCACAAAGCATCCTATAAACTGGCAACTGAGTGTGAGTACACTAAATAAATACCCACCTATTAGTTCAACTCTGAGTTTCCACAAGAGGCTGAAGGGGAAATAGTTTTGCCTCGATGAACAACAATGAGCCAGTGCTTTCCTGGCCAGGTCATCGCTCCTGGTGCTGGTGGAATGTCTTAGGCTAAAAATTTTAATTGATTTGGGGATAGTCCTCCAAGTGTCATTCTGTCATTCTTAAAGGGACTATTATTATTGCACTGGGGGACTATTACTATTACACTGGAAGAGAGCCCATTTTGGTGAACATGCCCCGTTAGGAGTGATTTATCTGCACTGCCACATTTTTTCATTAATCTTCATTTCAAATGCACTTTTCTCTCCTGCGTGGCCAAGAGGTTCACATTCCCAATGAGCTCTGGCTGCTCCCTGGGGTGACATCAAGTGCCAGCATGGCCCACACCACCAAAACTACCCGGCAGAGCTCGGGAGGAGCAAGGGAGCGGCCACGGGAGAGCAGCAGCCCCCGCTCATCCTGCTGTCGCTGCACGAAGCCGGCAGCCTCATCAAGGCTCTTCACTTTGAGGACCAAGCAAATATTTAACAAGTTCCCCTTGCGCTCTACCGGAGTTCATTATCCGGTCTCCTGAGCTCCTCCAGTCAGTAATATCCTCTAATTGATGTGATTTGGCACTTGGCCATAGAGTTAAATTGATTTGTAGACCAGCGGGAGACGGCAGATGCCCTTTACACTTGAGAAAAGTGGCATGTGGCTTTGTTTACTGCCTGCTGCAAGAGGATGCCATGGCAAGAAATGCCTTTCAGGAGTGCAGGAAGGGGGTCTGCCTCTTCAGTGTCCTCTTAGCACAGCCCCTGTTAGGTGACAAGGTGTGACTGCCACCGGAGAACACCTGGGCATCACTCCCTGACCCCAGGGGAGCTGGCGCACAGGATGAGAGAAATGGGGAATTCTCTAAAACCTTGGCAAGGTGCAGGAGGTGTCTCCATGCTCTCTTTTGAGGTGTGCCCCAACACAGGCTCCCAGCTCAGGGCTGGCACCAGTCTATGTTCTGGGAGATGGAGAGTTGCCTCTGCCTGTGTAAGGGCAGGAGGAGAGGGGACATCCCTCCAGCTCCCAGCACAAGGGGAGGGTGGCAGCTGCGGCTGCGATCTGCTGGGGTATATTTCCAGGAGCTCACGGGTGCTGTAGGCAAGGGTTGAACTCCAAAGCCTGCACAGATTTTCTTTCTGTGATGCAGGAGTTTGGTTCTGAGCCTTGTGTTGCGTTGTTAGTTGTGTGTTGGGATTTATTATTTTTTTTTTGTACAGTACAATTTTCACTCTTTTAAAAGGTTGTCAGTTTGCCTAGCACTTTTTTTATTTGGCTTTCCTGCTGATTTCAGTTGTATTGATTATCACATTTGCAAATGGCTTTATTACAAATTAGTTTAGGACATAGTCATGTAACTCTTTTACTCAGGGTGGTCTAGAAGGTTTTAGCATCCATATGCAACTTGCCTTCAGGATGTTACCTCCACCATATTAACACTGTGAAAGAAGGAAGTCAGCATACAATCTCAGCTGTTTTCATCAACCTAGTACTCTGAATATTTATGTTTTCTTGAAAGCCTCTATTTGTAATAATGAAAAACTAACAATACAGTAAAAGAGTTAAGAATCTCGCTTTCCATTTCAGTCATCTATTCCTATTCTGGGAGTTTTAAGCTATCATTGAAATCCTTTTCTTACCACACCAAAGAGACACATTCGTCTTTCAGATATTTATTCACAATTAAAAATAATAAGATTCCAATCACTCATATAAAAATAATAAATCTGAATAAAGCAGCATGACTGTTGGAGGTGGGGGGAGAGATCTTCCTCCTCCTCGGATGTCCCCTTACTCCAGTCATCATGGATTTGACAGAGCTGGCAGGATTTTTCCTGAGCACTGGCCGAATCCCACGCGGAAGCCGTTGCCCTGGCAGTAACCTAGAGCCAGACAACAACAGACAGCTTGTTCTGTAAGGACAGCAGGATTTTACCAGCAATAAAAGTGAATAAAGGCACAAAAAGACCAAAAACCAGTGGAGACATTTCAGAAATGCAATGAGGGGTAAAAAAAAGAACACCTGGAAGAGTTCAAGTAGACCAGGAATATTAAAAAAAAAAAAAGAACAAAATGTTAAACACAGCAATATGCAAGTTCAGTGAATATGATCAAAGAGCAAAGAAGATGTGCAATATTTCTGTTTTCAAACCCAACCCGCAGCATCATCAATCTAACTGGCAAGCTGCGTCGCTGCCTGGCCCAGCCTTGCTATTAATAAAATAAATCTGGATTCTTGGGTCATCGGGATGTTTATAGCCAGAAGGACGATCATCACACCCACCCCCCCAAACACAGGACCTGCCCTCACAGAATCTGTTTCACTTGCTAAAATCAAAGAGTTTAGTTCCATGAGAAACTCGGCATCTGACTCAAAATATCCATTTATCCTTTATCATATAAACAGGCATTGAAGGCCTGCTGACTGCTGCTGAAGGTGCCGGCCTGTGACAACATCTCTAGCTACAGGAGGATTCAATCTCTCCCTACTCCGGCGATGGGAGAGATGACATTAGGACAGAGATGCTGCAGCAGTTCTTGCCGCCACAGGCCAGCTGAGCTGGTCCAGAAGCAGCATCCGTTAGCAAAGCTGTAGATGAAGAAGTGGAGGGGACACAGCCAGGGGCTTCTGGCCCATCTGGGAAGACTATTCTGGGAAGAAACAGCTGAGGAGACCTACCGTAGCTCTCCACTACAACAGCTGATCAAAGGAAGGACACAAGTGGCACATGCTGTGTTCTAAGGACTGATTTCACAGTTAGAGGTGGATTTTTTAAAAATAGTGGAATATGTCATCTTCCCTGCATGGGATAAAAACCAGCTGCCTTCGAGAAGCCAAGCGAGAGCTGAACAGAACAGACCTTAACCCTAATTCCCACACTTAGCACAGATTGGTGGACACCTCCTCCGAGGAAGAGAAGGATGGGTGGGCTCTGGCTCCAGAGCAGCCAAAGTTATTGCGGCACAAGGACAGACCCTGCCAGCTCCGACCCACGGTGCAGCTCTCACAGCCAGGCTGAAGTGAAGCTTTTCCAAGGAGAGCAGTGTCTACAAGTGCTTGTGTAACAGCAGACACCATCCCAGTACCTGCCGGGTAATCCTCATTTGTGAGCAATACCTGAGCAAGACGCTGGCTTTAAGGCTCAGCTCAGTTTCCGTTTGTCTCATTAGGTTTCATTGCCAGCTTTCCTTTGAGTGCTGCCTTATTATTTCAGTCCAGTTTAGTTATCCCCGCTGTCAACCAGGATTTAGAGCAGTACCAAGGAGCGGGCACATTTAACAAAGCAAGCTCTGTGCTGCCAGCAGCCTCGGCCCGAGCAGGGTGCCAAGGAGCTACAGAGAGGATTTTGCAGCCGGCTGCCAGCGCACCATCAGCAAACCCTCCCTTCCAATGCTCCCTCCCCAAGATGCACTTCTTGGGAAAAATATATTTCTCTCCTTTTATATGTTAGGGCTCTGAAATAGCTCCCACAAGGGGAACGAGAATAGAAAGTTGAAATGGGAGTCTAGAAATTATGGGCTAGGCACTTGGCAAGAGTTAATGGCACTGCCTCGGGAGAGGATGCAATAGCACTAGCCCTGCCTCAAGGGTGCCCTAAGGCTCCGGATCTGCCGTACATCACTAAATAGGAGCAGATCCCAAACTGTCCCCGCAGACAGCCCCAGCAGCACCTGGCTCTTGCAAATGGCACGGTGCCCTGATCACTACAACCACAAACCATTGCTAGTGTAAAACAGCACAGCAGACCGATTAACATGAGACTGTCCCACTGGGGCAATGGTGCCTTCATCCAGGTTAACAATAATGCCATCGTGCCATCTTTAAAGATAAAAGACATTCAGGATTTAAAACATTTATTTAAGGGCAGCTTGTGCTGAGCATGAAGAACAACATGGGTCACAGAGTAGTCCCATTTGTCCCTCAGATGGCCGCCTTGTGCCAGCAGCTCCCAAACTGCAAGGTGCTCAGTGCCAACAAGGATGTCAGCATCTGACTCCAAAGGGACGTTCATAATACCTAACTGTACCCTGATTTAAGGCTCCTGGCATAGTTATTGGAAGAAGAACTGAAACTCTGGAGGGCATTGTGGTACTCCACACTGCTGGAGGAGTGTCTCTCTGCACTGAATGTATAGGGAGACTATGGAGAGCAGAGTCACATGCCTACACATTGCAGCACGACGAGCTGCGGTGTTTTTGGGAGGCTGGAGGATGTCAGAGGTATTGGGAACTCCTCAGTTTCATCACCCATGGCTCTCTCCAGTACATCTCAATCTCCAGTTGTCTCAGCATCTTCCTCTGCAAAACTGGCAGCACTTCACAGAAACCTGATTTTCAAAGCTATTGTGTAGGCTGCCAGAGAGGAGGCACTGGGGCACTGGGGCTCTGGCTGCAGTAATATCAAAACCACTTATAGAGCCATCACCAGGACACTGGAATATATCTATCTATTTGGGGTTTTTTTATGACAGAAAAGTTCTTGGGTTTTGTTAAAAACCTTTCTGAAAAAATGAGAAATTTTAGACTATTTTGGCAAAAATCCTAAAAGTCCTGGTTGGATTAAGCTGGCACAGGTATGCGAACACACACCAGCATCTTACTGTCACTTCAGGCTGCTGCACAGGCATTAGTCACTCAGGTTTCCTCTGCCCTAAGTCACATTTGTAAGTGTTTTCTCATTGCTTGAGCCATTTTTATCTCTGTGCAGACTATCTCTGATCACACCAGCATGATGGAGCTGCTCAGAGCCAGGCGTGGCACTGGCTGGGTCTCATCTGGTGATGCACAACATCCCACGAGATATTCTCTAAAACTTCAGTAGGCGACATAGCAAAGACATAGGCAGGCTTGAATCAAAAGTTTCTCATGGCTGTTCTTGCCAAGTATTTGCCACCTCAAAGCCAGAAAGGAGATGACAAGACGAGAGGAAAGGAAAAAATAGATTTGTTTTGCACCAGTCTTTGGATTTAAAAAGATGTAGGAGTGGGATTTAGATCACCAAATACCATGGTAGATTTTAATTCATAAAATCCTTAGTTTCTCAAGATGAAAATTAGAACCATGGCCCAGCACGAAACAGCTGAAGCACAGCCCTTTTCAGAGGGGAGCTGGTCAGCTGTTCTGGCAGGCTGCATGCTGTTTCCCACATATTTAACTTGCAACACACTTCATTGAATATGTTACAAATGAAAGATTATTTGCAAAATAACTTTTTTCAGCATTTGCCAAGTTCTGCTTCATGTGCAAACTTGGACTGTGGTGGCAACAACACATCAGCTGCTTCTAGTCCCAGGATATTTTCACCCATAAAGCCAAACCTGCCCCCATCGTCCCCTCAGCGCCCACACGCAGGCAGAGCAAGATCATTAACTACTGAGCAAAGCAAATAATCTGACCCAGAAAGCGTTTATTGCAGGGAAATTCCTATCCAGCTGCTTTTGCCTCCTGACAGGTAGGATGGACACCACTGTGCGTGTGTGGCAGGGATGTGCAGAACAGCCCATCTCCCCGCCCAGCGCTGACACGACTGGGATCGATCTGTGGAAAAGTCCTCGGTGCGGCGTAAGAGCCGTCTTTCGGCCATTACCTGTCAAAATGACTTCATCTCCGTCCTGCAGGAATTTACGAGACTGCCCGCTGCCAAGAGGGATCTCTTTTGTTCCGTTCCAGGACAGCTCCAGCATGGAGCCGAAGCTCTCCGGCTCCTGCAGCAAGAGTTCATCAACAAATAAACAACTTTTTAGTACCCGTCCTGCTGTTAGGCTACTCGCTGCTGGAAGTACATGCCCAAGGACATTAGCTCTATAGAACAGAGTTTTGCTGTCGATTGAATTCATTGATACCCTGGCTTATTTTCCTGCCTTTGCATTTTAATTGCTTGTTCTCTGTGAGCAGCCATGCTTCCAGCCGTTATCTGGCGGGTTTAACACGGTGCTAAACCCTGTAAAAGCAGTTTGGGTCTGCTACGGAAAGAATGGAAACAAACTGAGGACACTTCTACAAATCCAGTGCTTTTTATGTAGTCATGTTTCGGGGGTTTTATTTACATTTTGTTCTTCAGAAGCACAAAGCTGGCAAATGTTTGTAAGTCTTTGATGTCAATTTGCAGTACAATAGTTAAAAGGAAGCAAAAAGTACTACAGAAATGCTCAAAATGGAAGTGTAGGTATCCCAGCTTGGAAACGACTTACCCTGAAGCTGTCTTTCAGAACAGGATTAATATCTGATGTTTCAGAAAGTGGCAGTAGCTTACACATATATTGCAACAACTGTGCGTGTGGCAGGACAAGCAGAACAGCTTGTGAAGTTAGCTCCAAATATGTAGGATTAAAGACACCAAAAGCAATACCCATGCACCTTTTACATTCTACTCAGAAATAAAAAACCTGTATCTCATACAGTATAAATGGGCCGCGTGGATGCTTGTGCACTGAAATTAGTTTGCATCTGCAGTAAGATAGTTCTTAGGGAAAGGAACACAGGAAAAATTAAAAAAAAAACAATAGCACCCAAATCCCCACCACTTCTCAGTGCAATCTTGGGGCTACCAAAGCGTTAGCCCAAAGCGCCTAGGAAAGAATTGCAGAATATTTTCATAGCTGCTGAAATCAAAGAGGGCTTAGACCCAAAGCCCTGCTCAGTCGGTTTTGGATTGCTGACCAGTTCTCAGTGACTGTCGGTATCTAAACACTTACGGGTCCACTGATTGTGCCGGAGGCCAGGAGATCTCCAGGTCTGAGGTTGCACCCGTTGATTGAATGATGAGCCAGCTGCTGTTTCATGGTCCAGTACATGTGCTGGAGGAAGGAGGAAGAGGAGGCTAAACCAATGAAGGACAAACCTCTCTGGCATGCTATTAGCCTATGCAGAACACACTGTGTTCTCGGAATGATGCTGGTAAGACTGTCCCTAAAGAAAAGTTTCCTTATTTATGTCAGGAACCTTCAGCAGCCTAAAGGAAACCTCTATAGTTACTCTATAGTGCTGCATTCTCAGTAGTTACCGTGGCCTGGCTGATTGCTTTCTAAATGAGCTGCTACGTGCATATAAAACACATACTTTAACATACAATTTAGTCCTTCAGATTTTCAGCTGGATGAGATTTCTCATCTTGCTCTTCCTCTTTAAGGCCAGCACTGCTGACCCAGGGTCCATGATTAAGTCCAGTATTTTAATGAGTTTATAGAAAAATCTCGCCAGGCTGCCCGCAGAGGGGCTGGGGCAAACCCGGGCTCGGAGCAGGATTGCAGCAGCGAGTCTGCAGCTAAATGTCCAGCTGCCACTGCAAAGCTGTGTTGCACCTCAGCACAGAGAGAGGCAGTTCCCTCTGCCTGCGAGTCCTGGGCTCTCACCGCTCCCTGCCAAACGGGCACACAACCTACGATGCTCTGAGCGTCCTAAACCAAGCAGTGGAAGAAGCTGCCCCTTTCTTCAGTGCCTGAGCACTCAGCGTTTCCGTCTCAGTAGGGGTGAACTATCACCACCCTCCACTCTTCTCCCCCTGTTCCCTACGCACACACGTAGTACCAGACCTGATCTTCAGCTAATGCAAAAGTCAGTGTTTGAAATTGCCTGAGGCTGGAGCTGATGACATCAGCAAGATTTCAAGTAAATAAAAGATACTGGAGTCTTACCTTGAAATTGGATCTGCATATAGTAGTTGGCATGCTCATTCCTTCTCCTGTGGAAAATAAAAAATAAGAAGCAGGGAAACAATTTGTTTGTGTTGGATGAATGATGTTGGAGTCTTTTGATTTTACAGACGGATGGAGACTTCTTTTATCATTGTAATCCCTAGCAGAAAACAAGTAATAACGTTTTCTATTCCGACAAGACGGCCAGCATTTCATAGAAAACAAGTGTGTGGATGGCACTGGGGAAGTATCGAGGTGCCCATTTCCTACTCTCTGCTCTACTAAGGGAGCAACACCTGGACCTACCAACCAGCAGGGCCATGAGCAGGAGGTCTGAGCTGAGTTAACATCTGAACCTCATGTACATCTGCTCTTTCCATGCCCTGCTTACCCCTGCCCACGCAGGCAGAGCTTCTCATTGTAAACTGATCATCTGGGAGGCATTCCCTCCTTGACACGTTGCTGCATGGCCAAGGAGGAACATGGAGAGCTTTGTCTCTTCCTCTGACAGAGGCAATCTGGGGAAAGTTGGAAAACGAGAACCGCGGAGCCAAAAGCAAATTCTTTGAAATACATGGTGGTTCTGCATCCCCTAGCTGACCATTTCAGCTTTATACCCTGCTCAGCATTGCCATACCTTTAATAGCAACAAAGAGGTTGATGTCAAAAGTGTAGGGTTCTTTATCCTGAAGGTAGGGCAGCGGCTTTGGATCCTAAAAGCATATAAAAGGCACCACAGTAAACAAAAAGGAAAAATTCCACGAGCCATCCCCGGGTCTTTTTGTTTAACCAGCCTGTGCTGCACACCCCCTTTACTTCGCTGTTGTTACTGCTCAGGTTATTGCTTTCCTTGCTCTCAGGCACACACTTTTAAGGATCTTTCGGAAGAGATGTGATATCCGTATAATCCAATTCCTTCTTCTGCACGTGGGCTCCAAAAGCCCTCTTTGCCATTACAGCGTGGATGTTAGTCCAAAATAAATACAGTGCTAGCACACCTTTGCTCTGTGCCTGCACAGAGAAGATGGTGAGTTCTCTGCAAGACTCTTCATTATCTTATTCAATTTTAACTAAACGTCTGCATAATGCAGACAACTGGAAACACTTCAACAAAGTGTTTTGGCTTGGGTCCACTCTCTCTCCACTGCTTGCTGGATGCCAAGGGCTACCAAACACTAACAAAAAGCTCTCCGATTAGTTTATTTTCCAGGTGTTTTGAAGGGGATGATTATTTTGTCCCGTTCAAGCAGGCAGGATGACAGCTCAGGGCACAATGTGCCAGCCCCAGTGACATCAATGAGAATTTGAATTCAGAGGGCCCAGGGTTCCTTCATATGTTTGGAAGCAGGGTCACATTTGTAAACTCTTTGAAGGAAGTGCTCAGTGATTGCTACTGATGGGACCTGCCAGCTCTGCTAAGATTTGTCTAGCACTGTTTTCCTTTATTTCAACCCTTTCTCTTGCTAACCTGGACGGGGTTTGGCAACACAAATGGCATGAGAGCATCCATGGTAACAACCCAAGGAGAGATGGTTGTGCCAAAGCTCTTGCTCAGGAAGGGACCCAGAGGAACATATTCCCATTTCTGGATGTCGCGGGCTGGGAAGAGAAAATTCAAAGCAATGCTGTTAAACATATCCTAGGAGTTGTGCAGCCATCACACCTGGGAAACAGTAACATGGATTGGAATTATTATCATCACCCTTTTCCAACCATTGTGCCCCAAATCCTGATTTAAATCCATCCCTTTCAGGTCCTCAAACCAATTTTCTTAGACCAGCTAGATTAGGAAGAAAAGTCAGCAATAATTAAAACAAGTCAGACCATCCTCATATAACTAGTATTTTTATCCCCAGTTTAGTCACTGCTTTTACACCCAGCCAGTTATAGGTCCATGCTAGTTGTAGGGCCAACTTCAGCCAGTTAAATTTATGCAGAGACTGAGGATTTGAGATTGCCAAATCCTTTTCCTACTCTTGACACTGAAATCAATCCTCTCTTGGAATCACCATCCCTAGGTCTGCTCTATCCCTGCCTAAAAGAAACTAGACTGGTATTAGCTCTTTCATAAGTAAACAAATCTTCATTAGGCAGCAATTTCTGGTTCTACTGATTGATTGAAGAAAGATTGAGATAGAGGCTGAGAAATGCAGACAGCATTTTGTTTTCATCCCTTTCAGCTGTACCCAGTGGTTTCAATGATCACTATTCTACTATTAAAATATATAATTTATCCCTATCCAAGGTTTCTCGTGACGCTGTAACCCCCTCTTCAGGCAGACTCCCATAGCACCAATTACCGCTCCAGTCATTCATGAGGACCATCCCAAAGATGTGCTCCTGGGCTCTGCTGATAGGAATCGGCTCCCCGTACTTGTTTCCAGGGCCTACAAAGAATGCCTGAAATTGAGAAGCAAAATGTTGATTAAGGAATTTTTTTTGAGCTAAAAATCCTTATTGCACAGAGGCTTACATGCATGAGCAACAGAGGCTGGACAGGATGGGGTTTGAATCATTCTCCATACACAACTAGACAAAACCTGTGGCCTACTCCCTCTTTCTTCCCTTCCATGAAGCTGGCAGGCTGGAAATACTTAAGAGACTCTCTTTGCTGCAGGCAGCGAACAGGAAAGAGTTTAAAGTCATCTGAGGGGATGCTGAACACGGCTGGAGCCTGTCAGGACGGTGGGGAAGAGGAGGCAGATGGAGAAATGTGCCCACTAAGTAAAACAGGTCATGAACTGGGTGTCTGCACTTGCTCTCCTAGAAAACATACAGCCTGAGCACACAGCAGAGAAATCTCCAGGGAATCTCAGTTGTCTGTTTCCATGAACAATATGGAAATTTTTTTTTCCAAAGCCTTCATCAGCCTAAACCTACCCTCACAGCAGCCAGTGGTAAAATTCAGGCTGCAAAGCACAGTATGGCAGCACTTCACGCACCCCACTTTATGGGACTGCCTCCTACTTTATATATAGCGTTGATCTGCAAAGCGTACAGCATTGAAGGCTTTCAGTTCATTTTTAGTAGGATTTCCCTTAGTATTAGGCTTCTTCCATTATTTTTTTTTTTTTTAGAGGAGAGATGGGGAATAAATCATATAAATCATAGGGAAAAATCCCCTAAAGCACTCCCTTCTGGACCACACTAAGCCACAAGAAGATGTACCTTGCAAGGATGTTTTGTTACAACACCTACAGCACAGGTTTCTTCTTTCCGGCCAGAAGGATGAGGAGTTTGAAATGCACTTCCGAGAACTCATGGCTTCCTCTGCTCTAGACTCAAGGCTCAGACAGTCTGTACTTCCAAAATCCCCAGCATCCATTAAAAGGTCCTGGCTGCAGTGTAGAGGTAAGGGCTAACCAGATAACGGGCTGTGGTACCTGACAATAAGAATTATGCCTGTGCTTCCAGACCTCTGCACTGGTGCTCAGATTTGGGCAGACGAGCCGTTTCCAGCCTGAAAGCCATATTAGCAAACCACTGAGTGAGCTCATGCACCCTGCAACTTGTCAGAAGGGAAGGTTTCCACTGAAGAAATCTTTATTGCCTGCTGCAGACTGCTCAGAGGGAAACACAGGAATGGACCTTATGAGCCATTCATTTTAGAACGAGATAAACCTACTTTTTCTTCCCTGTTTCTATTTTAATGTTTTTCATGTAGTAGGGAAAAAAAAAAACCCTGTCTTACCATTTCTAACTCGATATCCAGACGCTTACATGCACCAAACACCGGAGGTTTATCTGTGGGTAGAAGAAAGAATATTTTACAATGGGGGGGGCAGGTAGGGAAATAAAAGTAACAGCCAGAAGAAACAGAGCAGCTGGTGCTGCCTGGTTGCAAACACAAGATGGACTTAACTGGGGCTTCCTTTTTCCCTGACCTCAGATTGGGCTTTAGACAAGGCACCCCACATCCTTCCTCTTGTAGGAAAAATAAAACAATATAGGAAGCCACATTAAAAGCCCTACCATGGACTCACCATTGTCAGGTTTCATTTGCCCCACAGGTCTCCGGATGGGCGTCCCAGACACCACAACAGACGATGCCCGGCCGTGATAACCGACGGGTAAGTGCAGCCTTGTGAAAAAGCATCACAGAACACAGGTTAGTTGTGTAACCATCACCAGCCAGAGCAGCTTTCTGGGGTGGAAGCACCACAGGGATGCAAGGTATGAGGCGAAAGATCTGGCACAGACATTTGTACCTTACTTGCTCTGAGATGAAGAGGTGAACAAACTATAATCCAACACCACATGGCTGTGCTAATGCACTTCTGTGCCACTGCTCCACTTAACTCCTTGGAGCTTAAACCCTGCTTTCTTGTCACTTAGCAAAAACCAATATTTTAGGTAAATCTGTCTTTGAACCAGAGGGCTGCATTGTATGTACGGCTGCTGCAACGAAATGCAGTGCAGACTTGGCTAAGGCTGGCAAAACATGGTTTTCAGTTCTGTTGTCAAACTTTGAACAAGTACAGATTCTTATCTGTGATGAACTCAAATCAGTATCTTGCTGAAAGACTAGCCAGATCCTTAAAATTTATATATACGTTCAGATAAGCATGCAAAATAATGCTGCACCAAAGGAAAAAGCCGAACTACCCACCAGTTAGGCATCAAAGCATTCTCCTTCCCCCTGAACATGATCCCAACGTTCGTGGCATGTTGGCGTGAAGAATAGAAGTCAGTGTAATCTCCTGCATGGAAAGAAACCCATAAAATAGGAAACAGTGGTAGGAAAGTCCCTCATCTGCTGGGGCTAAAGCACATCGTACGCTGCTGGCAATGGAAAGAGCAGAAAAGGAGACGGCGAGAGCGCTGAGCAGAGGCATGTAGCAACATTTAATATTATTAGCACTGGGATGTATTTAATGGCATAAAGGCGGTGATTAACAGTTCCTTTATAAATTATGCTGGCCTTTTTTTTTTTGAAGCCTCCAGTAAAGAAGAGGGGGGGTGAAATGCTGACACGAAGCAGCAGCCAGCTTTCCAGAGGCAAGCCAAGTCCCACTGCTCTTTTTGTCTTGCCGGCGGTACCCAGGTGGGGGAATCGGCTCATACTCAGGACATCTGCTGCCCTCTGCTGCCATCCCTGGCAAACAGCTCCCCACCTGTCAGCTTAATGGGAAATCAAAGGGGTTGGGGGAAAAAAGCTCAACTTGGGAGGGGGCATTTTCTTTATGTTAAGTTGTTTTGCCATCTCGGTAAGTTATCTTGCAGTCCCAGCAGAGGATACAGCCAGTGCTTGCCCTCAGGACAAGCATGAATCATGCACAGGACAGAGCTGGACCCAAGTGTAGTAGAAGCATAAAGAACTTGTAGCTGAGTGCTCTCACTCACAGCACTCCTGAGGGCTAGGAGCCAGCAATTTTTTGGCAAGACATATTCAACCTGAAACTATTTGCATGAAGGTATCACATCTATGGAAATTCATCACGGTTCCTCTGAGTCAGGCTAGACTTTGTCCCAGACCAGGGCTGTGCCCCACGGGAGCCAGAAGCCTAGTGGGAACAGGGCTTGGCCAGGAAAAGGGGAAGTTTGGGTCCCTGCTCCTGTGAAGGTCACATTCCTCGAGCGATTTTGATCAAGTTGGTTTGGGTCCAAATATAAATTTCTGTTAAAAACAAGAAAATATTATATATATGGATACGCTCACTCCAAAGCAGCCCACGGCCTCACAGGAGTGGAAGTAAGATTTGGGATGCAGAGTAATAGTCTGGGAGCAGAGACTCATGCGTGTTTATGAGTTGGAGTATCTGCCTTGAAAAACTTTGGAAGAGCTGAATTATTTTCTGATAGCAAAAGGGGAAAACGTTGGAAACTGAACAAGTGTTTCTTGCCTGGCTCTAGTCACGAAGGCCTTTGGTGATGCCAATCTGATGACAAGAGTCAGACGACCCCGATTTAGTGAAAAAAGCATCCAGGAATTTTCTGGCTGCTATTGAGCTTCCCCAGGCTTTTATTCTTGTGTCACAGACGGCACCTACCTTTCATTACGTGCACTAATCTACTTCTGCCTCCTGCAAAACCCATTCCCTGTCACAGCTGTGATCTGTCTGTCTGAGCGAGCTGGAAATAAAGCAGCTTCCGCGGGCGGGAGCAAAGGGCAGCGCTGAGCATCCCTCAGCTGCGGGAGACTCACCGATGCGGGCCGGCAGGTGCATCGTCGCAGAAGCCTGAGGTACAAATGCTCTGAAATGAAAAACAACCACTTCAGCTCCCGGAAAACTTGGAGCTCTCACCCCTAAGTGGTTTATAAGGACGTAAGAGGCTGAGTCTCTCTCCCTGAGCTCCTTCCTTAATTTATTTTGCAAAGCCTCGCAGCACAAAAAGACCCAACCTTGCAGAAAAACTAAGACGATTGGCCAAGCTGCTGTTACTGGGATGGATACGAAGGAAAGGAGCATCCCTCGGGGAGCGAGCGGGAAGGAAGGCAGTCTCGAGGGGAGCCAGCTGGTTCCCCAGGGGGGCGCAGGGGAACACCCCATGACCACGCACACAGCTGATGAGCAGGTCACCGCTGCCTTTGCGGCACAGGGAGGATGATTTTTTGGGCTGTGGCTCTCGGGATGCCCAGTTTGAACTGCTGGGGCTGCTCAGGGAAGGTGTCCAGCAGTGCTTCAATCCCTCTCCCACACGCCTGTGCCTAAATCACCCCGTCAGGACAGGGAGGAATGGCTCCTGCTTGCTGCCGGGGCAGGCATTTGCGGCGTTTGAATCATCCCTCCGGACAAAGAAGAAGGTGTGTGATTAATGGACAGGCACGTTTTTCCATCAGCACGGAGCAGAGCACAGCCCTCCCCTCCCACTCCTACACCAGGGCACTGCCCCGGGCCTGAAGCCAATTTGTGATGACAAATTTAGTTAAAACCTGGCAAAATCAGGCTGTTTCTGAGGAGCAATCAGAGGAGTCTCCCTGTGCCAGAAGACTCTCCGGGTGGGACAGGCAGGGCCGTTCTGGGAGAGGTGGTAGGGGCACACTGGCCACCATGTCTCCATCAAAGGCCATGGCGGAGGGGATGTGGCCAGACAGGCAGCAGGGCCCCAGGGAGGCAGCACGGCCGGGCACAGCCCTGGGTGTCCCCAGGCTGAGGGTGACACCCTGGATCTCTGGGCATCCAAAGGATTAATGAGATGTAATTAAAGAGGGAAAGCTCTCAGTGTGTCCAACCCCACCTAGGCGGCAGGTGGCCACGTTCAGACCTCCATTCTGGTGCCTGGCATCACTGAGTGGTACATGGCACCACTGAAAGGCTCCACAGCGACTCCCCGCTCCCTCCTCACCTCCTCCGCAGCTCCGTGTTGTCCCTCAGGGTCGGCTCGCCGGCTGACAGCAGCTTCTGGAGAAAAGCCCTCGCCTCCGTCCACGCCGCCCGGCCCAGCCCCATGAAGGCATTCAGAGTAGGCTGACAGGTGACGGCAGAGAGGTGGGGTGGCAGGAAAAAGACCACATTTTGCTTAACTGTTGCACACATGGAAGATGTCCTGCACTTTCATCCTGGCCTTGAATGCCTGCGGGTTGGGGTTCTGCGACGGTGGCTGCCCAGGTTGCCCATCCTCCCACCATAACAAGTCCTCTGAAGCAGGACCTGCTGCGTGTTTGCATCATGCCCATCCTAACACACCACTTCAGACCTTAAGCAGCTTTGATATCTCAACCAGAGCTCATTTGTATTCATCTTCACCCTTAACGCAACCTCCCTGCCATTAAAATCCCACCTGATTCCTTGCCATGAAGTGCTGAAGGCACAAGCGGGATCGAAGTAATATTTAGGCTTTGTGTCAGACCCCTGCATTGCCAAAGTCTGATGAAACTTTGAGCAAAAACGTCCTTTGGACCCCCAATGCCTCTGCTCTGCTTGCTATCGCAGGTGTGATGAGTTTTTCCTGTAGGCAGAGCCCGCCTGACAACACATTTCCAATTCATGTTCATTATCTCGCCACAAATTGCTCAAATCCCTTATGGAATATTTCTAAAACGTGTGTGGAAATTAGAACATCAGACCCTGATAAATACCTGGTCAAAGACATGCTGATGTTTGGCAAGGACTGGTCCGTTGAACAGATGTTTAATGACGCTGAGATCCAAAATCTGGTCTCCAATCGCTACCCCGAGCCTGTGCCTGGGCTGCAAAGCAGCGAGAGGAGAGGGGGAAGAGAAGAAGAGGTTATGTGTGTACCCACAAACTCTCCCAAGAGGGCATGGGGCAAGACAGCGACCACAGAGAGTTTAATCCATCAGGGACAAGGGTCTGGTATCACAGCAATTGACCGTTAAAAGCCAGTTGATGAGACTGGCTGCTGAAAAATGTTAAGACCTAGAGGCAGAGCATCATTGCAGACTCCCTGCAGATCTTGAGGGGTGGGAGAGAGTCTTCTCCTCATCCCCATCTTCTGCGGGAAGGATAGGACAACAAGCAGAGGTTGCTTTCCCTGCTCCCTTCCCCCCAGAAGTGTTTGCCCACCCCTTATTAATGACAAGCAGTGCGGAATAAGCCCTGAATAATCTGCAATACACTGTGAAGTAGGCAAATGCTATTCCTCCTTCTACTGGCAGGGAACTGAAGCATAGACATGCTGTGGGAGGATTGATCTCATCCCTGTAACCATGTAATTGGAGAGAGAAATAGTTGTTTCTTCACCATGATTCCTCCCCAGAAGATGAAGGGTGCTCTGGACTCCACTGACGATACCGGGAAGGCGGTGCATCTTCCTCAGCCACCTAATTTCTGTACCACATGGAACGAGGCTGCCCTTCACAACCCACCCTCACGCCACGCAAGGAGCCCCCACGACTCGGGTGCCAACCCTAGCCCAGGTCCTCGCTGCAGGGACAGCTTCCCGCACGTCAGGGAGACCGTGGCTGTGTTGGATGGACAGATGCACCCTCAGGCACAAAGACCCCGTTCATCCACCCGCAGCGCTGGCGGGGCCGGTGCCAAGCGTGTGCGGAGCCGGCGGCGATGGCGGGGGAGCAGCACGGACCATCCCACTGCAGCTCTGCCGCAGC
Source organism: Limnodromus scolopaceus (assembly GCA_028565335.1). NCBI lineage: Eukaryota > Metazoa > Chordata > Aves > Charadriiformes > Scolopacidae > Limnodromus > Limnodromus scolopaceus. The sequence continues at coordinate 33,480,560 of JAOXNO010000070.1, forward strand.
TGGCCGGGGGGGGTTATAAAAACGCTGCAGCCTTCAAAGACAAACTCCAATTATTCCTGTCTTTAGGCAAATAAAGACCAACTAGTTACAGTCGTTACGAAAACAAGCTTACCATAAGGGAGTGACCACCTATGAAAACCCGTGCTACTAAACCCGTTTTTTAACCTTTAATTTCTAAACAAGATTCCAAATGTGATAATAAGTATTTATTCAGCAAACATTCCTGCAGAAAAAACTAAAGGTCATGTCAGGTTAATTTGTAACTGGGATAGTCAGGAATGACATCAACTGCCTTAGCCTGAAATCGTTAAAACACTTGGCTACTTTTAGAACATTATTTTCCGAAATAATTTCCATAATTCCTTGCCTGTCTTTTCACAGGATTTGAGTGAAGATGTTTTTTTTAGAGAATGGTTACTGGAGAAGGCAGAAAAATAATCCAGACTTGCTAGATAACAACACACGCATCTAGGAACAGATTAAACGAACCATCTCAGTTTTATCTTTGGAAAATACCACATCAGAAAACACAATCTTCCGGTTTAAATTCTTTTTTTTTTTTTTTTTAAACCTGCATGGATAAGCCGAGACAGCAGAAACAGGAGATAATCATGAAGTTTCCTTGAGCAATGATAAATAAATCCTTCACTTTTTCCTTCCGAGATGCAACTCTTGGCTCAATTCCCTTTCTGCAGGAGGACACGTCTCCGGGGCCCTGTCCCATCAGGCACTCGGAGGTGTGAGGTTCAGCCTGGCTGGGCTCAGTTCTCATCAAAATGGGAATCAGGAGCTACCTCCTTGGAAGAATGGTTGAACTGTGTTTTCTTACATGATCATATAATATAAGTCCTGAAGCGGCTCAATCTGTAGCCTTTGGGCACTGCTTTAAATGCTAACACACTTCTATATGTTTAATGCATCTTTGCATAAATATATGCCCCTTAAAACACAACAGGACAGAAAGGAAACATGCATTTTCGTGCCCTGGTTTAATGCTTTTGCAGTCACTAAAAACACACCCCAAGAGCAGGCCAGAAAACAACACTCGTTTCAGATACGATGTTTTCAATTCAGACTTCACTTTTCCCTTCTGTCAGTTCATAGAATCAGAGAATGGTTAGAGCTGGAAGGGACCTTAAAGATCATAGAGTTCCAACCCCCCTGCCATGGGCAGGGACACCTCCTGCTAAACCAGGTTGCTCAAAGCCCTATCCAACCTGGTCTTGAACACCTCCAGGGATGGGGCATGATGGTTCATGTTATGCAAGAGGGACCGGGCGCTACAGAATTAACAGAGGAATAAAATAAAATACTTAATGTGGCTTCTTAAGGGAGACAGTGTGATTACAGTCAGTCACAAAGAAAATAAGGGATTGAGTTAAAAAAAAAGTCAGTGCAAACTATGCCATGCCTCTACTTAGAGAGTCACAGGATCAAACACAGATTTAATGATTTCACAAAAACAGTCAAAAGCACACAAAAAGTACTGCATGGATTAGCCAAAGTACTTCTCGTAAGTGTCAGCACGTTTCACTTCTTTTGTGCAATTTTGAAGCAGCTGTCATCAAAATAACCACATTAAGAAAAAAGACAATGCGGCAGCTCCAGCTTTGCTGTCGAGTCAGGAAGCCCGTGCAAGTGACTCCGGCTGGGAAGTTGTCCTTTATCCCAGGTTGTCGGGAATTTCTGCTCTTATTCATAGTCTTGGAACAATGACGACACCCCAAGGACAAAGGTTGTTGTTACTCACCTCCTCCTTAGTGGAGAAAACCCCGTAGGGGAGATTTTGGAGAGGAAAATCTGAGTCCTTGTCTACCTGGATGAACGACATGCTGAACTCCGAGCAGACCCTGCGTACGGACAAGAGCCCCCACCTCCCGGGCTGCTGCACGTCTTCCTGGGAGGAAGAACCTCTCCAGATGTTGTAACCCAGAGCAGAGAAGCACCAAATCCCACCCTCCGTCCTCAGCCCCAAACCAATGGCAGACCCGTCTCCATCCCACCCCTCTGCAGCAGTTAATTAGTGCCAGAGGTTTGCATGAGTCAGCAGCTGTTAACTGTTCCCAGCGAGGTAGGAACCGGTGGAGAAACAGGCTCTTCCTGCTGGATAAACCCTCACACGAAACTGGTCCATCGCTCTTCTTTTAACCAGTACCTGGCTGCGGGTGGGGGGTCTGAGCGGGCAGCTCTGCCTCTGGCTTATGTGCCAGAGCAATGGTGAAACGATGATTGATGCCCACACTGAGCAGCTCTTCCACCAGGAGCTCAGCAGCCCTTGGGAAGTTGCACAACTCACACCTGAAACTGCCGCTCTGTGGGCTTTTTACAGTTTTGTAACGCTTCGTCCTTCCATTTTCTCCAAATGGTTTAAGCAGCTTGAAAACAGAGAAGAAGAATCATAGCATCGTTTTGGTTGGAAGAGATCTTAGATTGAGTCCATCGGTTAACCCAGCACTGCCAAGTCCACCACTAAACCATGTCCCTCAGCACCACATCTACGTGCCTTTTAAATATTTCTAGGGTCAGCAATTCCACCACTCCCTGGGCAACCCATTCCAATGCTTGATAATCCTTTCTGTGAAGAAATTTTTTCTAATAGCCAATCTCAACCTCCCCTGGAGCACCTTGAGCCCATTTCTTCTCATCGCTCATTACTTGGGAGAAGAGACCAAGCCCCACCTCACTCGAACCTCCTTTCAGGTTGTTGTAGAGCACAATACAAACACACAACCAGCCCTGAAGAGCAGGGAGGTGAGGGCTGGTCTTTCTGCTCCCAGTCCCAGCCTTCTCCCACCTGCAGGAGAAAATTCACCCATATCCAGGAAAAGCAGAAACTGGTGAGGGAACATCCTTGAAATCAGAACTAAACAGCACAGACCACCCCTTCTCAGTAGGAATGGTTAGATGTTTGTGACTGCCAAGCCAAAGAGCTAGTTTCCTGCTCAGCTCCTTTTTTTCTCTTGGCAGAGAAGACTCATTAGAAGAAAGGCTGCAGGCTGTACAGCCAGACACTCAGTGTAAGATGACACACCACCATCGATGACAGCCCATCTGTGACAGCTCTTCCCTCGTGGAGACGCAAACTCACATGGTGCTGTTTAAAAGGGGGGTCTTACTTAAATAATACAACGCCCAGCACAAACTTCTGCAAAATTTCCTGCTCCTGAGGTACGGCTCCGTTCCGCTGACCGGCGGAAGTGTTTTTAACACGGTGAAGATGTTTTAGGCCAAGGTTTTTGGGCTTGAGTAGAACCTGCTTATTCCAAAAACAAAACCAAACCACCTTGAAAGCACGTTTCAAATACACACTGTGCATCTTGAGAAGACAGATCTACTCAAGTGTCGTGTAGTGCTGCTAACGTGCCGGTATTAATTAAAATGTTCATCTGCTAACCTCAAGCTGATGACACAAAATACAAAGCCTCCCTAAGTTACCCAGACTGAGCAGCAGATCCACCACCGTGGTAACACACAGCCGATGCCAAAGCAAAGAAAGATGACACGCAATTCTTAAGTGCCAAGGAAAGGCGGATGCAGGTTTACGCATCAGGAGCGTTTCAATATTAACTGAGAGAACCCTGCACTAAGCCAGGCCAAAGGAGGTTTATCAGGTTGCTTTGAGAAGGATACAGGTGGAAGAACAGCCCGCTGCTGACCTGCCGCCCTGTTGGTGGCACCTCAAGGCTTCTCGGTGCAGTCACATTTCCTACAATATCATCAAGGGCCAGAAGAGGTGTTGCTTCAGAACAGGCAGCAGTGAAGAGGGTCTATCAATTCCCAAGGCCGTCACTTTTCTTGTACCTTTTCTTCTTTCAGTCTCTCAGATACCAGAAAACAGAAACAGGATTGGTGATTGGTTTCCCCTGTATTTTGAAGTCTAGAGTGTCTCCTCTCCACTTGGCCCAAAGCGTCAGTGTCTGACAGAAGGTGGACTGGAGGGGAGGGCGTGCAGGGGAGTGAAAAGGACACTTTTAGGATAAGGAAGAGAGTGACCAGAAATAGGGAAGAGGGAGGAGTCAAACTGAGAAGAGAAGGATTAGAGAACAGGGAAGTGGCAGCGAAGAGGAAAGCAAGCTGAGAAACACCCACCAGGGAGAAGACGCTGCTGCTCTTCCAGCTCTGTGCTGTGTAAGAGGAAGTTTAGCAAATGCTCTGAGGAAATACAGGATCTTCGACCCATAAAAAGGCAGACCATTACCAAAACTTGCCGGAAAGAGTTATTTATTCCCCTCTTTTACTATAAAACCCATGTGCTTCATAGATTGCGGTTAAGCCACTTTTGCAAGCACAAGATACTTCTTTTATTATTGGGTCTTGCAGATTACTTGCTATAGCTATCTGATAGAGAAAGCTCCTGCTGCTGCCAGTGTTTATACGCTAAATGTAGTGCTTTATCTACTAATTGTCAGCCACAGCTTTTAAAGAGCATCCCGAATTTTAAAGGATGTAGCCAGCTTTGATTAAAAATTTAATGTTTTAAATGAAGCCACACAATCTCATTTATTTCACAAATGCTTGAAAGCAGCAGCAAGTCACCAAGTGAAATTTCAACTGCAGATCAGAGCCATCTGGAGAGGAATTAGTTCTGCTTTAGTGTACTGTTAAGTGTGGTGATAAGCAGCAGTGGCTGAAGGTACCAGAGTACTACCTAAACCTCTCATCCAGAGTGGCTGAGGCACACGTTCTGATCTGACAAGACAGGCGGTCTTAATTAAAAGAAAGTTAGTGAGCACCCTCACAAGACAATAAAAGCACAATTCCTCCTGCCCCTACATGGGGACCACTTACAAGCCTGTAGATCTGCTGAGGAGCACGTGGAGGGTGGTTGTGACAGCATTCAACGCTGAAGTCTATGGATTTCAAACCTCAAGAGTAAGGACATCTCACCAAAGGACCTGTCTCAAGAACCATTCTCTCACTTAGCTCCAAGGAGTCTGTGCAGTGCTGTCGGACACGGGATCACACACCCCACTGCTGTATTTCCCAGAACCAGAATCACACGGACAGATCCACAGCCTTGTCACTGGGCACATCTGTTTCACCTGTAGGTCTGCCCCAACTTAAGGACATTGTCACAGGTGACCCCAACTCCTGCACACAAGTGACTCATTGCACTGGAAGCACAGAACTCCCTGGGCAGAATGTATTAATGCATAAGGTAGGAAGCTTCTGGAAATCGTAGTCTTTCTGGTAGTTATAGGTGAAAAGGTAAAAAAGAAATAAACCCAGAACTTAGCTGGCACTGGGATATGGTCAGTTTCGGGTGGATCAATACGCTTGGGAGGAAAAGAACCACCAACAGAAGGTTCCCATGAAAACAAAGCAAGAGAAATCCAAATTACAGATGCCAGTGACAGCCGCAGGGGCTTCGATTTTTTAAATTTTATTTAATCAAAGTTAAGACGTGGATAAACATAAATACAGCACAGATACTTCAGATCATTCTTCATATTTGTGTACAGACAGACTGATGGATGTAATCCCAATGAAACCTGCAGTCAATGAAGTGCATACAGCCTTCCCCCCACACACACAAAAACAAAAACCAATTTTAAAAAAACAAAACCACGCAGACAATCTCAGCACACACTCTCATTACAAATGATTCATACATAAATAGGTAGAGGGTGCAAACAAGCTAATATGCGAACATGTATAACCTCTCGTTAATGGGAAAAAAAAAACAGAAGCAGCCATAATGATTAAAATACATTCAGTTACTGATAACTAGTTGTGCCATACAAGGCATTATCAAAAAAAGGAAATTGTGCTGCAGAGAAAAGCTATATACAACAAGAAAACAAACTGCAAAGTTAACGCATGCATGTTTTATCCTGGAAAAGCACAGCCCTCCAATATTTTCTCCACGTTTGTTATAAAAGCCCTCTGCACTCAACTAAAATTAGAATGATCTTAAAGGATAATACTTGTAAAGTTTACTTAAGTCTTCAGCCACAGAAAACTGCAATGAAAATAAATGTTCAGAGTCATTTTCAAAACAAAAAAACAAAAACAAAAAAAATCTATTCATCTGATGACATGCATGATTAAAAGGTCTAGGCAAGATACACTGCTCTACATTCCTGATGACTAAGGAAAAAAAGCTCAAGTCAATTTAATCTGCAGATGGTCAGAAGATTTTGTATTCCAGCAGAAGCAGCAGTTCAGATCTTCTGGATCTTTTCCCCAACAACTACAGGATTCTCTTTTCTGATTTTCTCAGCAGCATCAGCTTTGTAATTGTAAGAGCAACTGTGTACATCTGAATAACGGTGCATACCACAGTAGACGTTTCCACACCGACACTCAAACCCTGTGGACAGAAACATTAGCTTAGATATTTCAACATTCTTATTTATACTGGTTTGGTTTAAATCCTGAATATGTTCACTCACTAGCAATAAATCTCAGTCACCAGTGTCAATCAGCCAAAGAGCCTCTGCTGCAGAAAGCATAAGAATCACAAATAATATATTTTTACACGATTACAGTTAAGATTTGATTTGACCGTTCCTTCTTACCACATGATACACTGGCACAAAACACATTCCTGGAGACCTCCTGCTCTTTTCCTTTGTTTATGAATCGTCACCCGAAGAACTCAAGTTTTTTTGGCCCTTTCACTGAACCACTGCAAAGCTGTTTAGTGAGAGCAGCAAACTATCACCCAATGCCTCAGCTAAGCACTTCCAAAGGGAAGTGTTTGCAGTCATGAATTTCACTTAAAGACAGGAAGCTGAAAAAAGAAACTAATACATGACTGACTAAATCTAGTAAGAGCCAAGCAGAAAGCATCTTTGGCCAAGTTTTATTTCAAATCAACATCAAAATGACCATGCTCCATTTTCCCCCCTAAGAGAAGAAACTTTCAAAGGTCCAAAGGCTAAACAAGTCTCTCTAAGAAAAGTGAAATCAGACTTTCTTACCAGTAAGTCCAACCTTCTTCCTGCACATGAAACAACGATTCTTTTTCTGTTTTGGTTTGTCAAGCGACTTGTCTTGTTCTTCAGGTGTAGGCTCTGCGTTCTCTGACACTGAAGCTAACATTAAAAGAGGTTAATAAGAACAATGGGAAAAAAAAAACAACCTCTCAGCGTCTCTCCCTTTCCTCCAAGTCATGTGATAATCTAAAGCCCATGTTGTAAATTTGGGTTTTAGCATTAGCCATTTTGCTGCAGCTTTGAGTCCGAAGTGTAACAGACTCTCAGTAGTGGCACTGGAATTCCCCCCTTCTGGACCTTTAATTTAATTTGAGAATTCACTGAATGCTCATACAAAGCAGTACAAAAACACCATAAAAAACCAAAATAACTAAAAATTGGGTTTAAAAGTAAGATTAAGTGCTGTCAGATCTGGGAAGAGAATCCAACACCCAGAGTTTCCCCACCAGTGTTACTAGTCCAGTTCCTAAAATCTACTTGTAAGAAGCGCTGCATTTATTAGGATCAGTTGAGTAAAATACTCCCTTCTCAAATACTGAATCAACATTATTTTTGCTGAAGGCTGCAGTGCTGAGGCCACACAAAACGCAGTGTTTCAGAACAATCTCTACCACTGTGACACTGCTGCTCTTGCTCACCTGGGAAAAGCTTACACAAGGGCTACTCACTACCTGGGGTGAAACACCCCTTAGCTCAAGACACATGGATTTACGGGGAGGTACACTCTCCTGACACCCAGAAGGAAGCAGGTAAACACCTCATTTTAAAGACCCTTTTGCTAGGACAACTTTCAGCCTACTTTAACATTCTCTCACATTTGAAAGACAGGTTACAGGTTGTGCGGGAGAACATAAACAAGTAATGGTAGTATTTGCCTGACCCAGGTAAAAATAGAAATTGGCTGGTTTTCCTCAAGTATTTGCACATTCCTTACATTACAAAACAGAAATAGAAACCAAAAAGCCCAACTTCATTTCAAGAAGGGCTAAAAGCCAATCTCTGCCAACCAGCCGTTGCTAGATCACAGCAGGACAAGGCTCCAGTGAGCCAGGTCTACAGAAACTAGGAGTATTTGCAGCAAAGAGGCAAAGAATGAAAGCAAGCTCCAGCTGGGAGAAGCATCAGTGGAAGCAGAGCTAGAACCAACACTGTAAGGAAGGGAATACAACAGCAAGCCCAGATGTTTGTCAGGTAAAAAGCTACAGGCACCTCTGTGCAGCTGGACTTTTTTTAGGCAGAGACTGTCAGATGCAGTTCTGTGCTAGTTCCACGCCAGTCGACTGCTATTCTGTGTGATAATTCTGATGAGGTTTTCTCCTCTGCTGCTATTCGGATGAAGTTCTTTTGTTATTTTTTTTGAAAGGCAAGGGCACATTTCACTTTTGCAGTGTATCAAAACACTGTGGTCTGTACCAACCAACATCAATGGGTAGCAAAATACCTGACCACCTGCAATGATTTTGCCCGAGTGGACAGTATCTTCCAAAGGTTAATCTAGCAAAGACAGGCTGTTATAGACCGTTTATTAAATCGTCTGAAAGTCACCATCTATGTTAGAAGCAGAGCTTTTCTTTGTCCTGAAAATTACAATAATTGATTAAAAAAAGCTTCAACAGCTTTGAACAGATGTAAAAGGGCACATTTCTGAGTGGACAGACAATATTCAAAGCTTTGCAAGATAAGACGCAAAAGCAGTAAGGATTAAGAGATGTGATATAAATATCGGAAGTAGAAAGACTTACTCAAATGAACTCTTACAGTGTTAGACAGAACAGACATTGCGGAGTTTATTAATTCATTAAGAAAGCTTCATGCCATGAATTAGTGTTTAGCAGCTACCGTTCTCAAGTTTGCATTTCCTATTATAGCAAAATCCAGTTACCTCAATGTAAGTTTTACCAAAAGCCTCTGTAACTATTAGCCAAATTTAGGAAAACCCAGCCCTGTTCCCTGCATAACAAGGCTAATACACACATACCTACATTTTCTTTCTGCGTATGGCTCCCACATTAAAAGGGTTTAAAAATACTTAAGTACTGCTGCTTACTGTAGAACTGAGTGGGAAGATTCTTCTACTGCTGCCACGAGTCACTTTGTATCTACTGTAGTAACTGTAAATTTTACATCTCAGTTTGCTTTTGCAAATTCTATAAACCAGAGATTTGACTCAAAATCCTCTATGACAATCATGAGTATCCCAACCACTAAGCCACCTTTAGATGACAAAGTGCCAGTGTTTAGCGCTCGGCCCAGGAGCTAGCTGTGATGATCACAACAGAAAAAAGCCAGGTGAAATGCAGTACCACCAGCCTGGAGCTCACGGGAAACGTGCTGCAGCCGCTCCCAGCCCCTGCACTTTGTCTGGATTCCAGGATGCTGCTCTGCTTGAACCCGTTCCCTCCCTTCCCCCAGCCCCAGCTCTGCCTTTAGCCAGACAACAGGAGCGCCGGCAGCAACAGTACAAGCTGCCAACTAACCAAAAAATAATAAAGCATGAACACACACTTTTTTTTCCTGGAGCTGAACAAGTTGGGCTGGCCGCTAGAAGTTCCCTGTTTTACAGGGCACATTCTCAGCTGATCAAAACAAGCAGAGTCTGGATTTCCTCCTAAAGGCAGAAGCTTTTGCTACTGCTTTGCTTGTGCCAGCCCTGCTTGAACTTTGTGTGCTCTGACCACAAAAACAGCACCCGTGAGATAAAGTACACTCCAGTCCTGGCATCCCTGCAGGCACAAGACGGAACTCTGTACGTTTGCTACACGATCCCTGACACCTCCTCTGTTCTCTCAGAGGAAAAAAAGGTCCCTCATTCCCACAGGAAGAGTATTAACAACTATCTTTACCTCTTAAGTGCATCTGACCAGACCTAAGAAGAAGAATACCCACCTCTCCAGAGGTTCATCTAAGCAGAAGATCCCTACACTTCCTAATATTTTAACCCTAAACCAAAGTAATCGGCCTAAAATACACTGTTTCAGTGTTTGGAAGAGGCATGTTAAATAAAAGCACACTTACCTACAGAATTTAGTTTTAAAATCTTTGTGAATGCTTCCCCTCTCCCTGGAGAATTCATTCAGTAAATCAGGATAGCCTATGTTATTTTCTACACTTGTATCTTAATCATACTCTACCTCTGAGCCCCTGATACTGTCACAAAAGCCTGAAGTATCCCACCAATTCCTTTCCAGTTCTGTCTACTGAGCTAGCCACGATAAGGTCCACTGAGTTGATGCCCTTAGTTCAACAGCATTCATTGTAGGTTCAGGTTATCTCCATGTAAAGTCCTGTAGCAACTTAATTGTTTTAATATCAATTTTTTTTTTTAACTTAATCAGCAATGAGTGAATTTTTAAACTGTTTTACCTCACAAAAATCCTAGATGAGTCCAAAACCAGGTGACTTCATTGAAAAGAACAGCCATGCATCTTTTGGCTAGTTAGTTAGCTAAATCTTAGTTAATATTTTGATTTTTCAAAATACTAACCACATCATATTACAGGACTGATTGCATTTATATGGACTTCTCCAATTTAGCAATGAGTTCAAAAATCAGAGCAAATGTTTTGGTCCTCTGAAGTTTCCAGGCTCAAAGAGGCTAAAAGCTCACCCGTTAATATGATGTATATTTTAGCCTTAGGTTCTTGAGTTTTAAGAGCTCCATAACCTATGTGGTGGAGTGCTCCTGCCTTCCATGACAAGTTTCACTTACCTTTAAAAACCTCCCTGAAATACAAAGCATGAATCCTGACCTGGATGGTTTCAAACTCATTAACCCCAGATAAGTGAAGAGCCTCTTTACCCATCCGCAGGCTTGCCAGAAGGCAGCCCCGTTAACCCCCTGGCTAACAAATAAGGAATCTTGACTGGCTACTCCTAACGGGGCCATAATCTCGAGCCAAAGGTACAGCAGTCCATGAGGCAGCCTGAAATGAGTTGGAGAGATGCTCAGAACGGAAGAAAGCTGCTAGAAAAGCTGGATTGTGCCTTAATGACTTTCATTTTAGGTCATATTTAACAGTATGTTCATGATATTTAAGAATATTAGATGAAAAAATTTGCAGTGTTCCAAACCTACAACCATTATCACCCAATCACTAAATGTAAAATCTACATTTATTAAGATATTCCACAGTTTTCCTCTCTTTATTCTGCAATGCATAAATCCAGTGAAGACAAACAAATCTGAATTGCTTTTTGGGATTTCTATCCCTTTGTAGTTTTAGCTTGTCTGCAAACAGCAAGGACTGTGTGCACGCAGCTCAAGTCCCATCTATCTGCCTGCTTTAAAAAAAAAAAAACTAGTAGCAATCTAAGAAAACCTAACTATTCACCCGCTCTTTCATTCATTGCTATTGTAGCTGAGCAAATTATGTTAAATGGTGAGTTAAGAGGACCTCACTACACACAGCTACAACAGATTTATTATACAAGAATTTAAAACAACTTGCTCCAGAACAGACATTCCAACGAAGCAAGATTTTTATCAGAATAAATACAGAACAAATGATCAAAGCAGACATAATTTCTTTTTTCCTCCCCTACATCAACAGAAGTAGCATTATAAGCTCTTCAGTCTGGGACTAACTCCCACAGTTCCGTGACTTATTTTCTTTTTTAAAGGCTACAAAGCCAGACAATACTAAATAACTTTGATTCACACATTTCTATTGCATTCTTGTCAGCAGCCTAAAATTAAAATTCTGAATGATATGGGGAAAAAAACCCAAACAAAAAACTTCGGGATGCACAATTCTGACAATTCAATGAAATCCACTTTGCATCCATTATAAACTGCTTTCTTTACAAACTTACACTTCCAAAGCAAAATACTTTAAAACTGGAAATACTACACTTCCTATGATTTTCAGTTAAGGGATAGTACAGAAGCAACTTTTCAGAAAATTAGGCTGACCCTGCCACAGTGAGTTATAAATAGAGATTGTAATTTAGAACTGCAATTACATGGTAGCGGTGTTCTTAGTTTAGAAATCACTATGGTACAAAGAAAAGGACACAGGACACAGCCAAGTATTCTAAACACCTGATATAGGTTGAACCTTGAAAATACCGTACTGTACACATACTGTAAAATGTGAATACACCCCCCTGAAATCAAAGCTTCTAATTGAGAAGCCTCTCTCACCTTCTCATAGGGAGAGTTAGCTTTAGAGGTGGAGAATCAGAAGGAGTGTAAGATTATCCAAATGGGTAAGAGAGACATTCCTCTGAGAACGTGCTGGGAAAAGTCTTTTCACGGACCCAAGTAACCCCACAGTAGAAGCATTAAAGATTATTTTAAAATAAAGCACGCCTGCCGCCTCCCAGTGAGAAGATAGTAGATGCTGCAAACCTAGAGTTTCAACTTACAGCTAAGCCAAGCAAGTAAGAGCTGTGTGTAAACAGAGAGACTAATTCAGGCACTGGATGGAAGACTAAGAATCATGAGACTGACAAGAAGGGAAAAAGAAATGCAGGGCAGTAGGAAGATCATCTTACAGAAGCTGCCTTTATATTCTGATATATGCCACATCCAAATGAGTGGAAACCTACAATGCAATATTCACGTGCCCAACTGAGATGTTCTACTTCTGGGATTCCCAGAAAGGGACGCACTTGTGTGGGAGCCGGGTTACAGCTGGCAATGCAGCACATCCCAGGTTCCCCACACGGCAGAACAAGCTGCACCTGTATTACTCACAGGTAGATCAACCGAAAATCTAGCTTGCAAACCCACCTCTGCTGTGCAAACACAAAGAAATTAAGAAGCATAAGCCTTTTCAGCACTCAATCTTCTCTCAAGCCGGGTAAGGCCAGACATCATTGACAGGTACTAAGAGCACACCTTATGTGCATTGTCAAAACAGAGGCAACAAGAGTTGTGTTTATGTCTAGAATATATCTTTTTAAGACTAAGGATGTTTCTAATAATTGACATCTCAAAGGCTAGTACAAAAGGGCATTAGCATTAAAACCTTGTCTCTGAGTTCTACAGCTACTGTGTGTGTGATGAGGAGGTTGCCTCACTAAGTGCAGCAGCTGAATAATGACTTTTCTATTCCACCCTACAAAAAAGAAGAGCTCAGACTTCGAAAAGTAACTGAAAAGCAGAACTTTGGTACCAGAGGTACCACGAAAGAACTTATATTTAGCATCGTTAAGTGGAATTACATGTTGTATCTGTGGAAAAGCCAAACTCCTATGTTTAGACTAGTCTACAGAAATGTAACTCTACCCACTAAAGCCTTAGCTGCGTCAGCAGAAGTAAAGGCAGAATACTTACTGACTTACCTTTCAATATCTTTTATAATGTCTGCAGATTACAAGTCTGAGCAAATTTTGTATACTAGCTGGCATTTTTGCATTTTCTTAAGAAATACTATTAAAAACTCTTTAGTTTTAAGCTCTGCAAGCCTGCACATAAAAAAAAATTCAGAGGAAAAAAAACCTTTACATTGCACCAGTAATAAGGATTTCAGGCCAATATAGTTAAAATCACCCACTCAGCCATTTTTCTCCAAGAAACCAGAGTTTCTGGTTTAGTAATTTTGTATTTGATAAAGTGAATTTCAGTGGGTCAAAACATTCCACCGCTACAGTTCACTGGTGAAAGGTTCTTTTATAGGTGTTTCATGTTTATACAAGATACTAACACTGTTCCTGTAACAGCTATGTCATAACACCCTCTATCACAAACATGCTCATAAACTGCTGCGATATTTGCTGCAAATGACTACTCTGAGAAATAACAGATACTCAAAACTCTACTTACATGTAATAGCTATGGCATAAAGACAGAACAGTACGTTGATTTATGATGTGCATTTCCAACCCCAATTAGCACTTGTTACATCAGATACTGAAATTGCCAGTTAAACACAAAAGGTTTCAGTTTAAGACTTGCCTTTTAAGAAAAAAAAAGTTTATCCTTATTTTGCCTTCAGATTTTCTAGAATATTTGTGTTGGAGAATAAGCCATCACTTGAACAGGAGTATATTAAGAACAGTCAAAGTGTTAAAAACATTATCCATGAGTTCTGTCTCCAAAATTAGGCACCAACCTTGCAAATCTTCTGTCTCAGGTACTGTTTTGTCCACAGCCGTACTATCCGGTTGGGATGATGCTACAGATTCTGTTAAAAGTGACTGACTTGACACAGGGCTGGGGGGCAAAGAAAAAGTTATGATTTTTATGAGGCACATAGACATTCTATAGAGCATTCCTGAAAGAAATACATTAGAGTACATGCTGATGAGAAAACATGCCAGCAATACTTCACCTGTTACCATTTTCAAACGCCACAGTGTCTAAGGGTACTGGACAATCTGAATTGATTAAAAAGTTATTTTTGCAGTCATGTTGAATGCAATAAACCAGTTCAACTGTCAGAAGTGGAAAAAAATATTTTGGGGTAGTCTGGCATACCATCCTTCCACACAGAAGCAACAATGCAACATTCAATATGCAAGGATTTTATAGCGTAAGTCAGCAAGATAATTGTAGAGGAGCTACTTTTGGTGTTCTAGTGATACGAACAAGAAAATTGCAGCATGTCAATGTTTCCAGTAATAAAGCATCTGCAGCTGTACACAGAACCTCTTAGATTTTCAGTGTAAAGTGGTGCTGGCCAAACTTCCCACCCCTGTCAGCCACACTGCTAAAAATCACAGCATGGCTGAAAACTCACAGATGAACATCCTGGAGAGTTATGGGAGGTAGACTCAATACTACCAGTCACCTGTAGCCAAACCACTCATCCAGCAGCTCTACTAACAAGACAGAGCTGAAGTCCCAAGCAAAAGGTAACACTACCCCGTTTGCCCTGTTTTCTTCTCCCTTTCCACTTAGGGATTCATTCTGAATCCAAGAAATTGGATTATCCAGCAGCTCATGAACCAGCAAAGCCTTATCAGTAGTCCATGACACAACCAGGGTATTGAGGTTGCAATTTTAATCGCCAAGAATTGCATTTAGGTCTTGAAGGGCAGGTTTGGTCACCTACAAAAGGTCATTGTCAATTTAGTAGACATGTCCTCAGAGTATCATAACTGAGGTATTACCAGAGACCGAAGTGGAATCCCTATTTTTATTTTGGAAAAAAAAACCAAGTGACACTGATTTTTTGAAGCACAAGTCTAAGAGCAACCACCCATTAGTTTCTCCTGTAACCAAGTTAGTGATCAAAGAGATACTTTTTTTCTCTTCCATGGTATTATAAAGATTATGTGAGAAAACAAACCCAAGGCACTGTAATTTCTTCACCTCTCTGCATTGACCTGAATGGTTGGGTTTTTTTGTTTTTTTAAACACATACCAGAAGAGTTGTATCAGGGTAAGATAGCTATTTTCTACCCCAATTAGAAATCCCAGAATGGAAAGACCAAATACAGCATCAAGCACAGCACCTAGCTTTCAGTTCATATGCAGGATCCAAGCATTGAGATAACACCTCCTATAAAAAGCTAAGGAGCAGAAAACAGTCTGAACAGAATCAGCCAACAATAACTGATGAAATCCCTCTTGGCCTGTGTTTTACTACATTCTGATTTTTAAAGGAAAAGTCAGAACAAATACTACTGCAACTTCGTTTCTACAGTATAACACACTAATTTTTTTCACTCAAAATATTTCTAAAGCACTTAAGTTGCTGTTGGTTGTGTCATTCTAAACTGAAATGCAGCCACTAAATGTAAACAAATATTTAGCTTTTACAAATGGAGAGCACTTAGTAAGTCTGAGTGATTTACAAGAGGACATTATGTCTCCTTCAATAATCCAGTTGGAAATTGCTTGTTTAATAAGAAATCAGTTTCAGTGGCACAACTTGTACTAAGATTCAGATATCTTTCCCCTGTTCTAGTACGCTCCACTTTTTGCAAAGCAACTAGTCTGGTAACACATTATCATGCATTTATTTATGAGAGCTCCAGTCAACAGCTTTCTGCCATTTTACAAAATCCTCAAATTTCTAAGATGGAAAGAGCTCTCCTTTGGTAAACATACCACCAACTGCACGTTATGGAGTCAGAAGACCAGCCAGACAAACCTCTGTAGAAAAGCATGGAGCTGGCAATGCTCCTATTTGAGGCTAAGCTCTACAGATAAACTTGCATTTGAATGCAAGATGTAGCTAACAGATCAGCTCCTATTTACTGTGAGGTCCCAGGTTTTAGAGTTAGCATTTAAATCTTACAGATTTTCCTAATGCAGGTCCTAGCATTTAATTATGCAGCATCAGTACACTACATTTAATCCTCTTGATACAGTTCTTCATGTAAAACCACAGAGGAGCAGACAGGAACAGCTTACCTTGGCTGCATAGATGGAGTCGATGTAGAATCTAAAGTTGACTGAGTTTCCTGGGTGCTGCCTTCTGTGCACTGGACCGGTAAGGACTCAGTTATACTACTGACAGAAGTTGCTGGAAGGAAGACACTAATGTAAAATGTGTTACACTACTTCCTGGGATTACAAAAGTTATACAATGCAATTATTCACAGACCCCCATGACACCAGACAGGAAAGTAATTGAATCTCAGCCTGTATCATAATGAAACATAATTTTACAAAAAGTAATTACGTTTGGTCATATTTTGATCACGTTCCAGCTCCAGGCCCCCAGAAGTTACAGAGCACAAAACTTTGAAGCTGGATCTTTATAAAATAGTTACCATTTTCTGCTAATTAAAGCATCTACAAACAGCTTTCTCAGCATAAACTACAGTATGCTGACATGATAAGTTTGGGTTTTATTTAAAAAAAATCAAGATGGATCTGTGAGAACCAGTAGTGTAGCATCCTAATGCCAACTTAGGATCCATTTTGAAGCTGTAGAACCTAGATCCCCAGATTTCAATGGAAGTTACTGCTTCAGTTTTTAAAGTCGAGGGAAGTCTCCAAGAGTGTGCCATGAGATTCCTCACCATCAGTATCCAGCCAAGACAGAAGAGACATTTCAGAGGCCCTCCTTCAGCAGAATACGCTGAAGTTGAAAACATCGGGGTGAAAAGAGCAGAGAAAGGGTTCCTCTCTCTGAGGACACTACCATTAATTTAAAGGGGGAAGAGCCCTCTAGCTTCTTCTAGAGACAGAACGTAGGAAGGCAGCACTTCAATTGGCAATCTGCTTTGTAGGAAAGACCACAGTACATAGGGCACCGGGCCAAAAAGAATAAAAAGTATCTCTATCTGAAGCTGAGAGAAACTATTCTTAAAAAGCATCTACAGGTTAATCCTTCAGCATCAGGCTGTAGAAATTAAATATCTGTATTTTAAATGCTTTTTGCAAATATTCCTCAAGCTAAGCGTTATCTCTACTGTCAGTAATTTCAGGAAAAATATGTTGGTATAGTATTTTTTCTGCATTTTTATATCTTCAAATGGGAAACAGATTAATACAAAAGGTATTAGCAAAAGTCTGCTTCTGAGCAGATTAATCACAGCATGATTATATTATGAGCATTTCATCCAAGTTCATTCCATAAGGTAAGATACTTAAATAAAATGGTTTGCACTAATGCTTCAACACTTTTAGTATTTGGGCACGATCAGGAAGCAAGTTGCTGTCTTGTGTCATTTTGAGTTGTTCAAACAGACTTATGTTAACATTACTTACCAGGAGGGCTAATTCTACCATTACTGTTCTGCCTTTGAAGATGTTCTTTGTAGCACACCGAACACATGCCATTTGTACGAGGATTCCCATAAAATCCGCAACCAGTGGAACAAAGCATAGGCACTTGGCTACGGTTAGTTTCTTGAGCCATTTTCCCGTCTTCTATAAACCTGAAATTGATACATACAACAAACCGCTATTTACAGGCCTGAGAAAACCCTGCTTTTACAGTTGACATTTGAAAATTTGCAGTTTCCTTTAGCTCAGCAAAAAAGATCTTCTAGAAAAGACGCCTTGCGTGTAATTCAATGCCCTTTCCTAAAATCTCTATAGTCTGACCAATAATACAAATACAGTCATACATACGCTTTGCGTGACTCACACATACAGACCCTTCCAGTCCCACCATTTTACGGTCAATATATAGCCCACAAAGAAAAGCCATTTTAGAAAATATTGGAAGCATTACTGCTTCTAGCATTACATCAAGGGGAGGAGAATACCTATGCTGAACTCTTCTTTAAACTTGAATACCTGATAGCGTGAATGAGAATTATAAACTGAAAGGCAAGCATGGTAACACATGCTTACTTACTGCATAATAATTATAATTAACAAGTGTCACATGAATTTTCAAGTTACTGTTTTAGTCACTGCGTCATTAGTGAAGGACAACACACCTACTTACCACAAAACCCGTATTATGATTTTTCACATGCAAAAAAGAAAAATCACCCTTTTAGTCAGAAATACTAGACATTTTTTGTATCAGTTTTGAAAGAAAAAAATATTCTCATTAGGAAACTAAGTATCTCAAGGTATCAATTATTTCATTCAGGATCAACTTAGCTATACCATTTTATTCCCCATTAAAAACTAATCTGAAGCACAGATAATTTTAATTCCTGCAAGTCAAAGCACTGATAAGCAATATTACAAAAAAAAAATAAAAATCAATCTTTCAGGTAACATCAGTACATATTTCAAAAAGAAAAAAAAATTCCAGAGAGGAAGGGGTTTCAAGATATTTGAATACTTCACCAATTGCCAAGTTATAAAACTAGATTAAACCACAGTAAGGAGGACACCAGGGTAAAAAGATTTGCTTTTACATAAGATGTATTTGTAGCCAAATACAAACAAGTTTCCCATTATTTTTAGACAAATATCCTCATCTCCTCTCACACCCACATCCATTGCATTTTGTTATTATTTCTCCAAAGCATATGAAATCGATACCTCAAGAGCAAACCTCTGGGTTGCAAAGCTAACAGCAACACAGAAACAATAGTCAAGTCTTCCCTTCACAGCCATGAGGTACTCCACTCTAAGGATGAGAAAGTATCCAAGATACAAGACAAGGAAGATGCACAGGCAGGAAGACAAAAAAAAATAATATCTTTTCTAGTATCTTATTCAACTTCAACCTGCAATTAAGCTTATTTCAGCTGTTTGACTGCACTCCCCCACCCCAAGAAAGAAGCATTTGCTTTCGACATACAAAGCCCCCATTGACCTCCAACGACAGCTAAATTTGATTTTGCTGAAGTACTGTACTTGTAGCTGAAAGAGCACTTTCATTCCTGCCTTTCTCCAGACAGCCCTTTAGAACGAAGCTGCAAGGAGCACATGTGGGAATTCAATTCTTATGCTGGGCCCACCATTCAGTGAAGCCATTTCAGGAGAATGTAAATGAACATGAGTTTTCTGTGCTTCGGTAACTCAAACCAATTTAAGGATGAAACTTTACGCAAGTCACTTTTGGTGCAGAACGTTTAAGATTGAAAGACTAATTAAAAAAAAACTACTTCAGATTGAATCTCTATTAGCCCTTGAAATATTCTATGTCACAATACAAGTATTAATCCTTGTAATTTTAGGCAGCAGCACATTAGAAGAACCTTACCACACTAACTTTCAACATGATTACCTTTCTGTTCAACAGTTTGCTTCAAGCAGCAGCACCAGTTACTGCTATTTTCTTATTCGCCAACACAACCGGTGCTGAAGGGACCAGGTGCTAACGCAATCACAGCATAACAATTTCTAACACAGACATGAAAAAAAAAATAAGTCTGCTCCAATTCAATAAACAAATTGTGAAAGGTGCACAAAGATGCCCAGAAGAAAAACAAGAAAAGCTGGCCCGAGTTCCAGCTAAGCCAGTTCCCGAGTTCATTAACCAGTGGATCCTGCCACCAGCCAAAGCACAAGCCACTGGCATGAGCTTCCAGAACACTTAAATCTCTAAGGGGAAGTGCCAGGGATTCTTCTGACGAGTTTTAATAAAAGCCACAGGAAGCGGAAGATCCTTCATTGGTTGCTAATATTTGGGAAATAAAATGGAGAAGAGATAGGATCAAACTTATGCAATGTTATGAAGTCAAGTGAGAAAGAAGCTGAATCAATACAAAAGCTGATTGCATTCAGAAGGGGGCAATCTCACACTGCCCCCCACCAGCTGCAGTGCTCAGCTGGACCCTCACTAACCCAAAGAGTTCCTGAGCTGGGGAGAGGTAGACAGAAAAGGGGAAAAAAAAAAAAAAAAGAAAAGAAAAGAGGTCCCATCCTCACCATAGAAACTTTTCTGATAGTTTGGTGAGCTCAATCAATTCATGCACAAAAGCTAAAAAGAAAAAAGCACCACACACAGAGGGGGGAAAACTCTGGAACTGATGCAAGGGATGACACGTGACACACATTTACACGTTTTAGCAGCCTGTAAGCTGCTGAGATGGTTAGACTGATCTATCTGAACCCTAAAGCCACAGAATGCCAAACCAGTATTATAAGCTCTTGCTCCCCAGCTTCTCCCTCCCTCTCCCATGCTGCTCCCTCCCTCTCAGTGTCCACGTGCACCGAGATGAATCAAGGAAATGATCAAACTTAGAAATCCAACCACTCCATCTTTTGCCAATTAGTTTTAACATAGATTGGTTTCTGAGCTTGTGTTTGTCACGTGTGCTGTCTGGGCACAAGAAGAGGGTCTTGCTGAAGACACGTGTGGAACCACTTGTTCCAGCAGCAGAGCAGGCTTAAAGCATCAAGAGAACCACCAGCCAAAAAACAGGCACTGAAAAACACAGGGGAATAGAGATCCCAGTACTGACGGCTCCTGCTCCCGTACTTCAGACGTGCCTCTCCTGTTCACATCCACTACTTCGCGAGGGCAAAGGCCAAGATGACACAGCACCGTGCCTCGGGGACTCTTCCTCACCACTCAGGCACAGTAGGAGGCAAACAGCCACAGGCAGAGCAGCCCAAGACTGTCCCCATCTCCGCAAACATGAACAGCAAGAGATCACTGAACAGATGTTTTGGGGGGAGGGAAGACCTCCCTTCACCCCGGTTCTTGGCTCAGCTTCAAATGATTTCCGTTTCAAAACGGTCCATAATTCCTCATGCAGGAAGATCCAATAGTGTCGCCGAGCCCCATCATCACCTAAGGCAGTAATGGTGGGCTGTCACTGAAATTGCACCCTTGGAAGTGCTGCGAGAGGGGTGAGCCTGCTCCTGCAGCCCCGGCCCCCGCCGCACATCCCCCACCCCTTCCCCAAGGCACATCAGCTCACCCATCTGACGGGAAAACGCAGGAATATTTATTCTGATGGACTGGAGAACGTGCCAATATGACAAAAGATCAACTCTTAGAGAACTGACACACAGTGCAAAGGAAGCGACAAGGCTGAAAATAGGACGACCCTTTTCGGGGGCAGCAGCAGCCCTGGCTGAGCATCCAGCCTACATTAAAACACATCCCGAGGGCAAAGTCCATCCACGGTCTCACAACCAGTCTCCTAGCTTGGCTGCAGTACAAAACTTGAAGCAACCCCATAGCCGAAATGACAGCAAGGTCTTGCGATCAACATTGCTACACGTATGTCCCACTCGGTTTGAGGTGTCACAAAACAAACACGGAGCTGCTGGAAATACCTCTGGGTTCTGCCTGTTCCCCCCTGAGCTGTGCTTGCACAACAGCCGTAGGGTCATCCTGTTACTCTGGATGCAGAATTGATTCATCTTAAAGAAAGAAAACAACCAAACTCGTTTACAGTACTTTAAGCATGTTCTGGGCTTTGCTTTACTGCGTAGTCGTATAACCAGTTATACGAGCACTAATGAGAAGGAAGTGTACCAGAGGGAAGGGCAAGAGCCTTAAACAACCCGCCTCAATGCAACCCCAGAACATCCTCTTTATTGATAACTATGGAATAAATGGCCTTATTTTTATTAGATAAAAATTGCTGAGCTTAAGCCAAAATTACCTCTGGTAATTTTCATCTCAATTTAGAGCTATTTATGGTTACTAGAAGCATGGTAGCAAACAGCTCTGCAGGGCAAGTCCTTCTTTCCCCACAAATTTGGTGCTTCAAGTCCACCCATTCCTGTTACTCCTGTCATCTTGATGTACTTTGTTCATCTGTAAAGCCTGTTTACTGCTGCTGCAGGTCCTACCATTCTCCCCCCACCACTGCACATCCTCAGAGTCAGCTACTCTCTGTACCAACCACCCACCATAATAAATCATATAAAGGACATTCCTGATTGGAACACGTATATAGAGCTGAAGCTGTGAAAATGCTAGAGCAGGGTAAGTCTTTTGGACACCAGCTTCTCTGGGAAAAGAGCTGCCTCTTCCAATACTCTGCAAAGCAAGTAACAAAATACTTGTTTATATCCCTTCCTCACAGAGCAGGCACCATGATACTGGTCTCCCCCCCCCCCCCCACCGCCGCCGCCTTTTCCTTTTAATTAAAATGTTTATACGCTACTAGTTTCAAATAACTGATATCCTAGCTTTATAGGCTTCAAATGTTAATCAGTAAGATCAGAGAGAGCAGCATTTAGCAGGATTAAACACACAAGGTTTAGGAATAATCTCTTCCCTTCCCTCTCCCCGCAAAAAAGAAGGAAAAAACAAAAAAAATCCCACACAGAAGCCAGCCTTCTCTTCATCTGTCCTCCCCAAAGAAAAAGGTCTCTTGAATTCCAGTTGTCCTCATACTTCAAGTTGTGGTAGGGAAAAGTGAGCAGATCCTCACATCTGCTACCGCAGCTGAAGTACAGTCCTGTCTTCTGTGAACACTCCTAAAATTCTTGACTGGTATGAGAAGGCTCCCTCCCAAACGCTAATGCTGAAGCAGAAGAGACCACCCAAAGAGCATCCTGCTTCAGCTCCAGTACCAAACCAGGAAGAGTTTGAAACACACTGATGTCAGCTTTGAAAATGCTTCCCAAAGAGAAAGCAGAGCATTTAGCATAAACCACTCTCTTCACTGTCAAAGATCAACGCACCAACAGATTCCAGCTGACACTCACCTCAAAGAATGAATCCAATTTTTAACAAGTGATTAAAATATTCCCTCCTCCACCATAATCACCTTCATAATGAAGCAGTTCAGCACTGATTTAAGTAGCACTGGTACTAATGGTCATTTTCCCTTTGTGCTAATAAAGCAAGGAAGCAACTGCAAATATGGTAATTTGTGATGCTTAAAAATATATTGCTTCATCCCAAGCACAAGTAAAAGCAAGATATGCAGTATGAAGTTGTGCAGGCAAAAATACATTTCATTTTAGAGCAGGTACCGGTATGGATATTTGATACCACTTGTATCAGATGTATGAAAAGGCGTGTTGGTACAAAAATCAATAGGAAATGCATTCCTCTACAGGCTTATCAAAACAAATGGCAAATAAAGGCCTAAAAGCAGAGCTCTGTTGAATCTTGCTGCAGAAGTTACCAAAGCACTGGCTGTCTTCGAGGACAGCACTTCACAGCCAAATTTGCAGAGACACAGCTACTCAGGTGTCCTGCTGGAAGCGGGACACTACTCCGGGTATAAAGCACTAGACTCACAAGTTAACAGCAAGTTACAAAACGGTCCTGTTCTCTTTTTACTCCGTGGCTCCCTCCCGAAAGGCCCCAATTTACATTCACTGAGCAGTCATTTGTAGCTGCCTTAAAGCATTACCATGTCCCAGCAACTTGCTATGGAGCCAAGAAGAACTGGCAGATCTGAATAGGGGCCTCAGCCATGGCAGTGGAGCCCAGCTCGCTGGTTGCACTCAGACATGTCATTTCATCTGCAGCTCACCCCGGCTAAAGCACTGCAGCTGGTTCAGATTTGCCAGCAAAGCTACACATGTAGTTACACCCTGACCCAGTTTCATCAGAACGCTTTGAGTTAAAAAACAGCGAATACGGTTAAGGACCAACTGCAAGCAGATCTGTAAGGGCAGTGACCTCTTTGTTCCTGCAGCAGCAGAACACACAGCTGCTGCATTTTTCAAAACACAGGAGTTATCCAACTTCCCCAGCATCAAGAGAATCCATGCATTTTTAAAAGCTTTCAATTCATTCCAGTAGGCCTCCAGTTTCCTTCCCGCTCACAACTAAATACAGTTTTAAGTTGCAATTTGAACTACTGAAGCAGAATTTATATAATTACTTAGTATTGAAAACAAAATATTCAAGCTAGTGACCAAGGACTTACATAAGATGTTCTCTCAACTCACTTGACAAGTCATCCAATATCTGCTTATGTTCCAGCCTATTCCTGTTGAACAGCTTTTTATTTGTTTCATGCATAGACTTATTTTAGGCTAAAACCAAGCACTTCTATTAGACACTCCTAGCAGACACTTCACAAAAAGATGGAATGAGTTACAGAAGTACTTAGAAGTGAAGAAAAGAGACAGCAAGTTTAAGTCCTTCAGTACAAAAATTAAAATTTGGACCCTCAAGAAAGCTGTATGCCCTGTACAGTGTAAAACCCAGACTTAATATGGGAGAGTGACTGTGAAAGCATCACAGTGAAGGGAAAAAAAAAATAAAATAGCCACAAGTATGAGAGAAAGTGCAATCTCAGAAGTGGCAGATGGACAGAAAAGAGAGAGTTCAGGTCTTAGGGAGGGAAGGAACATCAGCAACTTTCACAACTAATCTGAGCCAGAATATGATACTACTAATGTTACATCATTATAAAGCCCAGGAACACTGAGTATACACAAAGCCTCCAGTGTACATGGCTAACTCCAGCTGTCTGCTCTTGTACTCAAGGTTATGCGAGGAACAAGAGGACATTTCACTACAACCTCTTCACTCTTACTAGGCAAGAACAAAGACAAAGCACAGATTCTATACTGGTATCGAGAAGATCACTGATAATAAGGATTCAGCTTTCTATGCTTGTCTGCATACACTATTAATAGATGTTACTTTGAAACTGTAATTACTACTTGTGGCCACACTCAACGTTTGCAAAATACGGATTACTAGAACTCAAGATTAACTGCTGTAAAACAGGGTACCTCAGAAACTCTCATTCACCTAATGCAAATCAAATTACTTGCAGTGGCCACTTAAAGTCTACAAAAAAAAAACCAACCCAAGAAGTATAAGCAAGTTTTTCTTATTTGATTTCCAAACTTTAAGTATAGCCACAACAAGTAAAGGGGCAATTCCACGGAGTTCACTACTCTACTGAACATTAATCCTAAAAAAAGTAGCAAGTAACATAACAGGTATATTTTATTAACTAGTAGAAGGAATCACATTTTGATTACATGGGATTTCAAAGAGGCACAGTACAGACAAAAGGAGTTTCATGAAAAGGGGTGGAATTCCAGAAAGCTGCCACACAGAGCTACCAGCTTTTACTACGTGATGGTGGGGTTTTGGGGGGAATGACTACTACTTTATGCTGGAGCATCTGGTAACTGCTGCAGCACCTAAAATGCTCTCATAGTGCTACAAAATGCAGTGCTGTATAAAGTCTTCAAAAATTTCTCTCATATTTATCATGTACATCAATTTGAGCCTAAAGCAGCAAACTACAACTCAAGATACCAAGGATTATCATTTTTAGTACATTTAAGCATGTGCATTTGGACTTCTTAGTTGTTCAAGACTCATACTGCAGCACCACTAGAATTAGGCAATGCATATGACAACATAAGAAATACCTTTCTTTCTCTGACTTAGAAAACTTAATAACCTCTTATTTACTTATTTCCCAGTAGCACAATACATTTCTAGGCAACCCCAGTCCACAGAAGTACGTAGATGCTTTCACAAAGAGCACCACCAGCATGTTCAAAGTTTCTGTCTCTTCAGTGACGACTGTCAGAAAATCTAAGCTGACAGAGCTACCTTTTTGGAGAGGTCAACTTGAATGCAAGTAAAAAAAAAAAAAAAAACCACACACAAAACAAACCCCCACACACCACAAAAGTCACTTCTTGGGCTGAAGAGGAAAAACAGCAAATAACCCTTAGAGTTGGACACTTTTTTACAGCAAGACACAACAGGGACCTTCAATAAAGATAACAAGTTAAACATTAAAAGCAGTGAGAG
Source organism: Limnodromus scolopaceus (assembly GCA_028565335.1). Taxonomy (NCBI): domain Eukaryota; kingdom Metazoa; phylum Chordata; class Aves; order Charadriiformes; family Scolopacidae; genus Limnodromus; species Limnodromus scolopaceus. The sequence continues at coordinate 33,506,472 of JAOXNO010000070.1, forward strand.
CAACATAGTTACTACAGTTTTTCTGTACAAAATAAAGACAATTTCAGACCAAGAAAAGTGAACATCAGAAAAGAGCACGTCACATATTTCTGAAAGCTGTTTTTGTATTGGTATCTTTGGAAGAATCATGGTGAGAGAAGTCCAAGATGTGTATCTGAGGAATCCAGAGAGGACGCTGGCCAGCAGCCCCATTGGGCACGCTGTCCCACCCAGAGCACTGCATGTCCATACACAAGCCAGGGGAGAGACCAAAGTATTTTTCTCCCAAAATGCGAGGTTGTACTTACTCAATTTAGCCTACCCAGATCACCCAAGATTTAAGGCTAGAGGCAGGCAGGCTCGGCAGGTCCATTTTTGGAAGGTGGTTGTCTCCGCGACAAGGCTGCCACAGAAGCCTTACATGAAGTTACACTTGTAATAGAATACACAACTACTAATAAAAGAGCATACTTTTAGGTCGCACTTGCTCTGGCGTCTCTGCTCAAGAGGAATAAAGATTCAGGCGTTCAACCATCTCAGTAATTACTTGTCAGCAGTCTGCTACGTCAACTCGCACAAACCACAGTTTCCATCATGTGCAGCTGTACGGGTGTTGAGGTACACTCATTGCAGACATTGCTTGAGAAGCCCTTCGCCTTCCCCTAGGGGTTGTGCTATCCCATAGCTGTACTTTGGCATTAAGGTGCCTTAGCCAAAAACTGCAAGAATCCTCAAGTTGCTCTCCATACTTCTACACAGCCCTATACATTTAGAGTTCACTTGAAAACTGTCAGATTAGAAATGCCTTCTTTTAAAATGCTCTATAAAATACATGAAAGCTACTCTGAAGCAGACAAGATAAGGCTACATTCTGCTTTCTTTGGCATCATATATTGAAGTCTCCCATTCCAGAAATCAGAGGTTGAGTAAAATCAGAATCAGGAGATTCTAAAATTCTCTACATTCCCTTAAGATACCAGACCAATGTTTAAGGAATGCAGGAGGAGGAAAACTCCATAAACTATCTTTGATGCTGTATTTTTTAAAAAGGTTTGGCTTTACAAACCCATGAAAAATAATCTGTAAGAAGGATTCAAACACTTACAAGATTACCCATATAATTACTGAAAGAATAGATATAGATTCAGTAATCGCTTCTTTTGAGCTTCATTGAATAAGTAATCTTCTCTCAATACAGCATAAGTTTCACTTATTTTAAGCATATCAAACCCAGAAGAGATAAAAGCCGCTTTAACACGAGTTCCCAAAATAGACAGCTTCTTGTTAACAAAACACCTGTTGCTGAGAACTGACAGTAAGCACAAAACACATTATAATTTGTTTTTGTAAACAGCAGTATGTAGAATTTTAATTGGCTTATAATGCTACAGTTCTATGTGGGCCTAATGCTAAGGGAGGTCCTGCTCTAATATCAGGGTTCCTAGCTGTTAATAAATAAAACGATCGTCATCATTTCTGGCTACGGCATCTTGAATTCAACTTAACTTCCAAGAACATTGTGATTATCATGCATGATGTGTTACTCTATTTAGAATTATGCACTATGTCTAATTTAAGTGTTCAAAATTATACAATACCCTTACTGTGGTTTGATGGGGAACTCAACCTAAAGCTAAAGCCTGACCAAACAAAGAGGGTATTTGGGGACAAGTTTTTGAGAGAAGAGGTATAAGTATGATGTTCCCTGTGGCAAAGCTGCATTCCTCATCTTTTGCAGCGCACTTAAATTTAGCCAAGGGACTCAAAGGTGCTACTCTGTTTTAACCCTAGGGTTTTTTGTTGGTTGGTTTTTTTTTTCTTAATTATTATTTCAGTCACTGAAGAAGACAGCTTACATGTTCCCAAACAAGTTACTGGATGTCTAAATATTAAAATCTATCACCCTTCACAAAGCATAGGAAAATATTATATAGTTGATCAGCAGCCACCATGGGCAACTGATATTTATCCATCACTTGATATACTGTCAATTTCCATTGCAGATATGAATACGCCAACTCACTGGTCACAATATGAAGTTTTGCATCTTTCCTTAGTTTCCTCCTGTCACCTCACACCTTGCAGTGTTTCAGGCAGCGTAAATATCCAAGTGAAACCAATACACATGCATCCAATATATATTTATATGCAACCAATGCAGCCGTTTCATGATACATATCATTTGGGGCTTTAGATGCTTCTGCCATAGAGCTGCTAGGCCAGGAACTGATCTACTTTGAAGACTGCATTCTCCAGAAGCCTGGATTGGTTCCTGTATCTGGTTTATGGCCCAGCTCTACCTACAGTTCTACACCCAAACAGTCAAGGTTAACAAAGCTCTACAACAAGAAGGTGGAACTACCCAGTTAGGATCAGAACTCAACACTAAGCCACAGCCATAGCGTATGCCAAGGAAAAATGCAAGCTGTCCACATCCCCAAGAGGTCAGAGTGCAAATTACGTACGAGTTGCTTTGTATCAGTATGAACTATCCAAGACAGTGTCA
>JAOXNO010000070.1:33509056-33523411 GCA_028565335.1 Limnodromus scolopaceus
CCACATCCCCAAGAGGTCAGAGTGCAAATTACGTACGAGTTGCTTTGTATCAGTATGAACTATCCAAGACAGTGTCAGTTTAATAGATAAGGGGCTAAGGAATCATCAGAAATTTGCAGAGTGTAAAGCACTCTCCTTTCTGAAGGTTTCCAAAGCTACACCACCTGCTCAGATGGAGAGGTCGTTACACTGTTTAGGAAAAGCTTAAAAAACTATTGGAAGAAACTTGATTGAGGACAACTGGCATTTTTCCCACTGCCATCAGGGAACAGAAAGTAGGGGTTTTTTATATTTCTTTCCTAAGCCCATACAGAACAGACTGCACGTATTTCAGTTTCTCAGCCGCCGAGAAAGCCAGAGCTGACAGCTTTCGAGTGTAAGCCTGCATCGCAAACACTGTGCTTTAATCACCAGGGCATCCTTTTTACCTGATGCTCCAGGTACGACTCTGTAAACTGCCTTTCTGATAACCAAGTTTGCTATTCATTCTGTTTGCAGACAAGATTCAGCCATGAGAGCCTGCATTTCTAGTACAATGTCTCCCCCACTTACTGTCCAGAACACTTAGATCAGCAAGTTAAGAGCACAATAGAGTAAAAATAGCATGGCTGGATGCCACCGTCTCCCCATTTATTACGATGGTACCTTTGTACAGAGTTCTTTCTACAATTCCACATTAAAAAAATACAGCCATAAATGGCTTTAAGGGAGGGACTTGTATCCAAAAAGGCCAAGTTGTTAAGCAGTGCCATGGGATTCCCCCCTTTTTCCTCAAGCCACACAAACAGAAATTAGCATTTTTAGAACCATTTTGAACAGTAACTCTTTAAGTACATCTGATCTCTCTTCATCCTCTTGCCGTAGTACAGATTGACACATGACAGAGTAACAGCACTTTCTAGAGAAAGGAAAATTCATGATATAAAGGAGAAATAGACAAACAGAAAATGCAAGCCAGATCTCTCCAATTATTTTGCTTGGCATATTGAAGTCTGTATCACACTTTAGAATGGATGAAGAGGGAACAGAATCTGCTCACGAGATATTAAGCCTCAGTTGTCTGCAAGGTGTAGCTTTCTATCATGATCATTCCCTTCCATTCGCAAACACCAGCCAACAGGGCCTTCTATCAGGAAACAATGGAAAAAGAGCACAATATATTCCATTTTAATATGGTATAAGGTCAGAAACAAGAGGGAGATCAGCAAGACCAATGCCCTTCAGCTTGGCCTAAAGATGGATTCACAGGCACCGCAGCTTCAGCTGCTGCATTATGCTGGGCTAATTCCACAAGTACCCCGTCCTTGCTACAGCTTGAAAAACAAAAGCCCAATGCCCTAACACTCTCTCCCAGAAATCTCTTCTGTCTCTCACTCCTTTTGTGAAGACAAAAAAACCCATGCTAGTGTTGAAGAGTATTTGTATCCCTTACATAAAAATCGACTGATTTTAACCCACAACCCAGGGTTTCAGGAGAACAGTTTCCTATTTTAACAACTAAATTGACGGTGCTTAAGTAAACCCAGGAACACTGGAACGGGCATTTTACACTGCATACGCCACCCTGTGTAAGTTCATCAGATAGAGCTATCAGGCCATACAAAGAAGTTTCAATAAATTCTTCATCTCAAACCTTGACAGTCTGAGAAATTGAGGTGTTAGAGCTGCAGCGAGGACAGAGGTATTCCTCAGCAGACTGGCATTTCAAGCGTTCTGATTGTGCAGAGGGGGATGTGAAGTAGAAGGTATCAGGATAAGCAGGTATCAACTAATCAGGGATTTATTTATATACAGAATGACTAGGTATAAAATTAAGACCAAGGGTCACAGTCACATTATTACTTTGCAGAATAACAAGCTAACTCTTGCAGTATGAGAGACCACAGGAAACAGTCAGAAGTTTCAGACACCAAGTTAGAGAAAAACAAATGCAGGAAGGCAACATGATCAACTAAGTGACCAGAGTGTGAAATTAGATTTTGTTGTTGTTTTCCAAAAAAATTTTTTAAAGCCAGTCAATTACTCCACTGCTATGCATAGAGAGTTTTAAATCGCAATCCAAGCACTAACTCAAGTTTGACTAGCTTTATTAGGAAGGCAAAAAAATTCATGCACAGCTGACAAGCCAGTCCACACCAAATCAAATACTCCTTGATCTCAGCACTAGTGTCAGCCCTGCATGGTTTGTCACACTCAGCTGACAATTTGTTTGTTATGTAACTAATAATACACTTACCCTGACCTATTGTAACTAATGCCGCCTTCCTCCTCTCCCAGGATACTTTAAACAAACCCCATGAAAACACACTGATATTCAAAACAACCCTATTGAGCAATTCTAAAGCCTCTTCCCTGAAAAAAAACATTCCAGGTAAGTCCTTCCACATCAACACCATTATTTTTTTCCCCTTTTTTTCAAGTTAGTAATGAAATGTTTTTGATTTTTAAGACACTACAATAACTACTTTTCTAGTTACTTTTCACCAGGACAATAACATTTGTTTGATAACTAATTCCAATTAATACCTACAAAATCACTTTATTCAAGGACTTAACGCCAATATCCAACAGTAGATCGTACTAGTGTGGTATTTGGATAGTATAATCCCAACCTCAGAAGTCTAGTGAAGTTCACTTAGAATACTCTCCTGTATCAGCAACAAAAGCTACCTTGGAAGCTTCCTACCCAATTCTGAAGGAGCCAGGAAAGAACAACAATCTCCAAACATTCTCAAACACTCAAAAACACAGCCACTTCTTTTGCCCCTACCTTGATAATGGTGCAGATTCCAATGCAAGGTCATTCCGTGGCACAGAAAACATTCTGCTACATGATAACACTACATTACCTGAAGGCCTTGATTCTATTTACAACTTCAGAAAAACATCTTAAATTTATACAGGGGGCAGTAGAGAAATAATTTTATCTTCCTTTGCAGTCTCGTATCTCCCCTACCACTCCACCCCATCCTCAAAGACAGCATGATCAACAACTCATTAAGTGTTTTCTTCTGACAATCTACCTCAAAGATGGCCTTTTGTACAAAAAGGCACGAATACATCCAATTTAGGTACAGAAATTTTACATTTTTGCCTGCAGAATCGGTGGCTCGCTCTCTCTCACCTCCAAATATAATTTAAAACCTTAAGTGGAAAATATCTGCCTTCCCCATGCAATATTCTGCTTTGATCAGCTCGATTTTATTCAATGGTTCACACACAAGAACTGGCTGGCCTCCTGCCTTGTTCAAGCTATTGGTGAAAAAAACTTCAGTCCTTGTTTAAAAAAAAAAGTTTACATCCAATGCAAAGTGTTTAAATAAGCGGAAAGCACCTCACTTGTGTCCTCAAAATTACTGCTATTAAGCTCCCGTTCCGATTTGATTATTAAGTTTGTATTTGTTTCCCTAATCCTTCACATAGATAAAAATGCATTAGCATCACGAATCACAGGACACACCGATGCAGTGTTGTCTTAAACCCTGGGCTAGTTAAACTGTTCAGGTGGTTGCCTGGGCCTGCCAAGTCAGCCACACTGTTTATAGTTTAGTTCTCCAGATACAGGATTATTACATTTCAGTCTGACAAATACCGTATCCTGAAGGTTAGAGTCCTGTGATACAAATACATCCTGACAGGGCAGAATGGCTGAGCAGGGGTGGTCTTCAGCGTGGAGACAGTTTCAGCTTCTGCAAGATTGCTGAACCATTCAAAGGAAGAGCTGTGCGTTTAGTAAAACTGCTGCTTAAGGAGGAGCTATTTTTAGGAAATACTCATATGCAATAGATCATTTGTCTAAGTAATGCTCAAAAGATTGTCTTCAGTTGATCTAAATGGAGAAGATGGATCAAGTTAGGATTTAACTCGGTTTATCTCTTAATGCATAATTTAATAACCAAAAAAGTTACTTTTCAAATGAAAAAACCTCAGTTTCTGTCAACAACTGGAGAATGAGCAAGAAAACATAACTTGATCAAGGAGAAGTGATTTTTACACTGTCAAAGCTTTGTTTTTGCTAATCTCTATTTAGCTCAAAAGCCCTATAAACACAGTTGGAAGAAGGGATCTGTTAAAAATATATCACCCCACCCCTTCAATTAAGGGCTGAGAAGCTTATGACACATCTGAGACATCCAACAAGAACAGGGAAGAAGGACTTAATGTTCCTGATATTTCTAAAGGTAAAAAAAAAAAGGCAGGTTTAAAAATCCCAAATGTTTCATGCCTCTCTTAAATGGATTTTGAAGCAAGAACAGATCCAAGCTATTTTTACTTCTTTGTAGGTCATGTGTAATTAACTGCTTATTTTCACAAAACCTTATTACAGCGTAAACATCACTGGCCAGATCATCGGCTCCACCCAGGCTGAGCTCCACACCACAGGAGGCCAACTATCTCCGCGAGGAACCCTTGTACCTGCAGGAGAGGGCTGTCCCTCCAGTCCCAACCTCTCCTCAACAGCAGGGCTGAAACGAGCTCCTGAGGTCACCCCTTCACCACCTCCTTCCTAGAAACTGCAAGCAAACTCCTTAACAGGCCTAACCCCTCCATCTGCAACTATGGGCAGATGTCCCTTTTTGGATATAGCTGAACCTCTCCAAGAGGACATTATTCCTCTTCCCCACTCCCTTCTGCCTTGGGCACACAGCAATTAGCAGAAATGATCACTAAACCACTTGGGAAATCGGGGGAGGAAGAGGAGGGGAAAAGAGCCAGTTGGGTTGGCTCGAGCCACTAATTTAAAACAATTTAAGCAAGGCTGGTTGACTTTGCCTCCAGTGCTCACACGACCCACTCTGCGGGAAGAGCAGCGGGAGGTCCCTGCGTGGAGCAGAGGGCACTCACCAAGGAGGAATCTGAAGCCCACGTCACTGTTCACAGGATGGACGTCTGCCCTCCCTAAGGCTCCGGGCATGTGTGACAGATCATCCCATGGGAGGCCTGCAGCCTTCTCTAAGTAGTATTAAACAGAACCAGAGCACAGAGATGTCATCCCAGCGCGTGGTGGGCCACCCACTTCATGAGACTAGGAAGTACCACCAGCAGCTGGTGGACCAGAGAGCACAGATCCCTTTTGCCTCATAAACGAGGGAGATCAAATTTGGTCCTGCGTTTTTTATGCAGGCTTACAATCACTTTTAAGACTCTCTTATTCACATCAGAGATGTATATTCCATCCTGGCACAAGAAGCAGACACATAAATCCCACAGCACACAACACATTCACAGCGTTTAAGATCTGCAGATGGAGCATGTGCAGGAGAAGGTTTTATGAACAAGAAGTGCTGGAACAACCAATCGTCGTGCGGGGACAACACGGGTCCTGCCAGCGACGGCTTTGAATGCAGGCAAGAAACATTTGCTGTAGCCTGAATACAGAAGTTGTACAGCTGTGCCAGCAAAGTGGTATGTTTATCCTTTAGGGCAGATTTGCTTTCTACAAACAGCCTGCATTAGAATTGTATACATGTGGTGAGAGAGTTGAGCACTTCACTTCTGTGTTGAATAAATCAGGAAAATTGGTCCCAGATAATACATCTTTCCTAACTAAGTTGTGGGGGGCAGCAGGGACCCGAGAAGAATGGTTACCCAGTCATCAAGCAATATGATCCCAGTTGCCTCATGTATTCAGCTTTTTTCCTGGTCTAAGCAAGGCCAGCTACTGGCTAAACATAGTATTTAACAGCACACAAATAGTTAAGTTTGCTTCCTTTTGTTTAAGCAAGTCTAACACACATACTCATAAGTTTACAGAAATTATAACAAACCATACTATTCTTCTTGCCCTAACCCGAGGCATCTGATGTAGCCACTCAGTCTAGGCCTAGCATCATTTCTAAATTAATAAATGAATCAAAATCCAGGTATTTAAGCATGTATCCCAGGCTTAAATATCTCCCCGATACATGAGATCTGGCCCACCTCTTAGCTAAAAGACCATATAAAGTCACTGCTTATTCTAAAGTAGTATTTCCATGGTTTAAATACAATCTAGAACATTAAAAAATGCTATAAACAGATAAAAACAGACAGCAAGAGTGAATTGGTAATTCAGACCTATAAGCCACTGGAGCATGGCAAGATGCCAGCGTGTCAAGACACTCTGACATACATAAAAGTAATCCATACCCAGCATTTTGGGAGAAAAGAAAATGGCTCAATGTAAAACTGAAAGAATAAGGTATACTTTAATAATCACACTTGTTTACATTCAGTAAAGGTCTAACCAATTGTCTTCCAACATCATTTGGAAGATTGTTGCTCAATTTTCACATCCATTCTTTTATCATCCTGACTAATCAAACAAAACCCATTAAACTCCTTAGACTCAACAAGTATTAGGGCCGTGAGTATTTCTTTCCAATTCCCAGGAGCAGCTGTATATACACATCAGTGTTTTTATAAAAAACAGGAAATATTCAGGGAAGTAAGAAAATATATTCACCATTCTGCAAGCATTGCTCTGTACGTGGCCCCATCTAACATACTCAAAGATACAGAAAGGATGACAATTAAAAGAAAGTCTTCATTCTCATTAGAAACCCCCTGCTTCCTGACTTGACAGCTCCTGCTCTCCTCCCTCTCTCCCTATCCCATGCCACCCATGGCAAATTGTACTTTTCCTGTTCCTGAAGACCTTTCAGACACAGAAAGTGTCACTAAAAATACCATACATGATAAAACGTGGTACAGAAACTGGAAATAATCTTCCCTCAAAGAAAACACCTGCTATCCTCGGGCAATACAGGATTCAGAAGAGATTCTGACCAATTCTAAAGAAAAAAATCCCCACCACCACCTTTTTTTTTTTTTTTTTGGCTGGAAGGGTAATAGCTGCAACACAGGGCAATAACACATAATTTTCCTGCCTATGTTTGTAATCAGAGCTCTGACAGACCCAGATACTCTGCAAAACTAATTAAAAAAGAAGAGAAAAATGGTAATGTTTTACATAATTTTTACATATCTTTGTTCTAAATGCTAAAGACCTGCGAGACATTCATCTCGCCAAGAACAAATCTACAGACAACAGCACAGCAGTCTTCAGTGATACAACAAAAGGCAATTTAAGACAAATGACTTAGAGCAAATGCTATCACTGAATAATCCCACGGCAGCTGTCATAATTCATTAGCTCAAATCTCATCAGAATCAGAGAAGTTAAGAGTTAAAATCGAGCTCTCTTCCTGTAACATTGTGTAACTCCAAACCAGCAGCATTATCCTCGCTATTTTAGAATTAACATTTCTCCATAAGATAAGGTGGAACGACTCGATTCTTCCATGCCGGAAAAAAAAAATATTAAAAAAAAAAATAGATCAACCCGGTGCAAGCCAACAGATGACAAAAGAAACTCGGTCAAGTTTGAGCCTCTCAACACCTTATTTCCTGTCTAAAGAGCCCTTTTGTTCTGCTTCCCTGCATAAATGTTAATATTCTGCCATCATTAGAAAGCGAAACAATGAGAAAGAAGCCCCACGCACATGAACTCCTCTGCCCCAGAGGGCGAAATAACGCCACGCCACGCGATTAGAACCGGAAAATTCCTACCAACAAAATCTCCACAATTTTCTGTTTGCTTCACCCCAGATTAACTTCACTTGGAGCTGTACTTCGGCGCAACCTAGCCCGGACGCCGAGCCCCGCCTCCTCCGCTCCTATTGGCCCAAGACACGGAGCCCCGCCCCGCCAGCCAGGCTCCGCTCTCCGATTGGCGGAGCGGCGTATCCATTATTTAAAGAACTTTTTCCTTGCTAGCAGGTTAGGCTGGGCAGGTTAGAACACCCTGGGCAAGCTGGTTCTTAAAGGGACAGGACCCCGCTGCCGGCTGTGACAAACTACCCACCCCCGGCGACGCGGCGCCCCGAGGGACCTCCGGCGACAGCCCCGGCGGTCCCGGGAGCACCGAGGCACCCAGCCTGTCCAGCGCAGCGCCGGGGAGCCGGGCGGAGGAGCAGCGGGCCGGCTGGGGAAGGCTTTCCCCCCCGCCGCAGCGCCAGGAGGGCGGCTCGTTGTGCTGGGAGCCCACCCGCCACCGAGGGGTGGCTGGAGAAGCCGGGCACGCAGCAGATAGAAATCGGTAGCCCCGGCTTTTTAAAAACCCGCTGGGTTGCCGGTTCCAGAGAGTCTTCTGCCCGCCTGAAGCGTGAGTCAGCAGGAGAGCAGCTCGGCAGGAAGCCGCCCGGCTCCATCTCGCAGGGTGCCATGGCTGCGGCCACAAACTTTTTTTTCGGGCTGATTTCAGGCTTCACCCGACCGTAACACACTCGCAAGAGACTCCACGTTCTGACCATCAACTGCATTTCCCACAGCTCGGCTTCCTCTTCACACCGGCAAAAAAAAAACCCAAAACCCCGCCGTTTAGATGAAAAGCGTTTCTTTTTCCTGGGTGTAAACGTTGAAGCGGTTCCCTGCCCCGTCTGTGGAGTGAAGGCACAAGAAGAGTCAAAACAAAACAAGGCTTAATAACTATTTCACAACTGCAGAAGGGACACCTCGTTTGAGAAAAACCTTGCCCAGTTCCAAACGAGCAACGTGGGACAGAGCCAGAACACGGCCAGCACCCCACAAAGTGCCATGGCAGCTACACAGGACTCCTCTGGTGAGCAAGGCTGCCTTAGGGAAAACATCTTCTAGCGTTTACTGTAAAATAATTAAAAATATTAAGCTAGAGGAAGATATAGCACTTGTCAGCGTAAGCCCATTTGTGTTGTGTACGGTGGGGGGGAAAATAGAGGACAAACTCCTCCTTGTTTGTGGTCTTCTCCTCCCCACCTCTCCTCCAGCCGGCGCTGGAGCTGCCCGCTTTCCCCCACCTCGCCTACACCCCAAAACAAATACCTGTTTTAAGTTTGCTAACGCAGATTAATCAAGCCCAAGACAGTTCAGCACACTGCCTTACTGCAACCACCACCCAACGTCAGGAAAATATTTACAGCTAAGCACTCCCTTGAGCTGTGATACATAAACCAAAGGGAGCCTAAAAAAACACCTTCAGGAAGGACGTTTAACTCCTCCAAAACAGTCAAATAGCACATTTCGCGTTACCTTCTATTTTAGGGCAATCTATCACACCACAAATCCAAACAGGGCTGAAAACCAGCGATTTGCACAGTTGTAAGTTAATAACTACGAAACACTACAAGAACAGAATTAGCAAGATTTACATAACTTCCCCTATGGAACCTAAAACACAAGCTGAAAGAAGCAGACCTCGGCCCGTGCACCTGAATTCAGCGCCCTGCAAGCGTCACTGCTGCTGGAAGTTCATCGAGTCCCCCGAGGATAACTCTGAGGCCATACTTACATGGCACTTTTTTTTTTTTTTTGACCAAACGTTATCTAAGCAATCAAAACCAAGAGCACAGTTCATGCAAATAAAACATACCAGTAAAGCGTCCTCCGAGTATCTCAGTAACCAATCTTGGAAAGCTTCAATTTAGAGCACATTAACTTTAGGCCCATAAAAACAACAGCAAAAGTCACAACTCTCACCAACCCAAGTGCACAGTGCTAGAAGAAGACAAGAGAACTCCACAGAAGCCTAGCCACCTCGCAACTGCAGCAATGATGAAAAATAATGTTTATCATCAAATATCCCACCCTTCAGCTTATGCTTCTGTTACACAGGCAGCTCCTTATCACTGCAAGGGAGAAGTTTCACCCCTTTTTCTCCCTACCTTTCCCCTCCCAGTCACGCCGTCTGGCCCGCTCCCTGAGCCCAGCTCCGGTGCTCATCAGACCCTTCCATCTGCCCCAGTCACTGACCTGGCAGAAGTTTGGCCAGCTTCTGATAAGCAAGGGCACAGCCTACCCAGAGCGTACGGGCAATGGCGAAGCAGATTCTCCTCCATTCAGCACTGTGACCTCCTACAGCTGCTTACCTCATCTCATCAAAAAAAAAAAAAATAAAAAAAAACCACACCCCAAAACAAAAACCACTGCCACACACGCAAAAAAAGCCTACAGAACACAAATCTTGCTAAGAAAGCCCCCAAAATAATTTGCCATCCTCATAGGAGTAAAAGATAAAAAAAAAAAAAAAAAAAAAAAAATCTGTGAAGTGGGGTATTGAAACTAGGTTCACAGTTGACCCACCTCACTGGAATAGACATCATGGGTAAACACCTGTATCTAGATGTCGGAAATCCAGACATAAAAAAATTGCTGTTCAACTTATTATCCCATGCTGAAGGAGACTTAGTGAAACTAAATATTAAAAAGCCTAATTTATAAGCTCGGTTTCTGCACATAAGGCACCTATTTTCCCTGTAAAGACACACACATTTTGGAGAAAACGCAGAGGCACTATTTTAAGGTCCAGGCTCAAGTTATGCTTTTGCTACTCTTACAATAACTGTAGCAATGCAGGAAAAACAAAAATAACAGATTGCAAAGCAAGTACATTAAATGGGGAAGCTTTGACAGCAGCATAAAAAAGATTCAGTTTGCTGCCACTGAACTTTGCACCGAGGACAGTAACAAGAGAAAGCACCTGACTCTCATTTGACTATTGTAATCATGGAACAGCTAAAAGGCCATTTGTTCTGTAATCTTACACACACAGAAGACAGCAAGTTTGGAGGACTTGACAGCTCAAGAGATCAAGACCAGACCCTTTCATCTTTAAGTCACCAGTTCAAACAGAGACCAGAGTAGTAGTGATCAAAAGCTACATGTGATGGCTGCTCGGGGATTAGATGAAGAGATGGTTACTTGCTGCCCAGTTCCCTACAGATCAGTGTGAATCACAAGGGCTTTCTTCACAATTTTGCACCTGTTTTTCCACAGTCTCGAACGCATTATACCTCCTGGATTCTGTACATGTTAATAAGTAGCAAAGCAACTGAACTGCTGCGTACAAATACTGAACTTGCATTGTACAAAAGGACTTTACCCTCTGGTTGTCAATTATGTCAGCACTACAGCATGTGCTGAATTTTTTATTTATTATTTTTAAACAGTTATAGCTCTGTCTTTTAGCTTTTTTATTATTAGAGACAGCTTTAAAAGTAACATGCTGCAATTCTGTTTACAAACAACAGTTCGCATAATGTTGATGTATAAGATATTTTTGCAAATGTATCAGTTTAATAAGTACATTAGTATAGGAATTTCAGAACTGGCATTTAAGAAGTGATTTTGAAACATTAGTAATCATTTTTTAATCAAACCTAAACAACATGAACTTCATGAGAGCCACATCTACATGAGGATGGGGGAAAAGAAAAAAACTCCCTGGGCGATGAAAGAAACATTCCTTTTTGTATTCTTATACATTCTTCAATACGTCCGTGTGCAGTCTCTAGAAAGGCAATTAGCAATAGCTCCTTTCCAACCAGACTTTAGTTTTAAAAGTCTGTAAAAGTACCTGGAATTTCCAGGCAGGACAGCCAAGATGAAAACAAGTTCAGAGTGTATGTTGACTGAAGGTTCTGAAGTGCAGGTTCATTGTCCTGCTACAAACACCACTACCAAAACAATCTTCTATACAACCCCAGCAAAACACAGTTGCATAGTTCTGAGTAGCGTATTACTTCCCAAGAATGAAGCTGATGATGAAAAGCCAAAGTCCTAGAAACTTCAGTATCCTTAGGAGTAACTAAGGAAGCCTTTGCATACAAAGAATTCAGCTTGCTATTCCAGAAGTCTAGAGAGAGCAACATACCAGACTGATGAGATTTCGGTAATCTTGAAGAACTTTGAGATCTCTCTTGCTGCTTTCAATCCAATGCACTGCAATAATTAAATCTGGAAACAACAAAAAGGCGCACGTCATAAGTACTGCATCTTCATCAGAGTGGACTGGTTAGCTGCTGAAACTTCCTGGGGAATGTGTTTCTGTCTGGTGCATCTGTACTGCTGTCCAGACAACTATCTCAAACCACCCAAAGCTTAGCTACCCAGGGAGCTAAGTTCATCCCCGCGTTAAATTCCAACTGCTTCCTTCTATGTAGAAAATAAGCCATTAAAATAATAGCCTTTTTTTTTTCCTGCCCCCTTCCCCTCTTATCTCCCAGCCTATTAAACTGCATATCCTTAACAGCTCTCAATCACTCTCAGCAGTTGCCATGTTGGTTTGGCTTTGGGGTTTGTTTTTTTTTGTTGTTGTTGGTTATTTGGGGTTTTTGTTGCTGTTGGGTTTTGTTTGGTTTGGGAGGTTTTTGTTTGGTTGGTTTTGGGTTTTTTTTGCGTTTTTTGTTGTTTTTTGGTTTTGTTTTTTTTTTTTTACATCAGGTCATAAACTCATTATCTTGTAGAGCTGTACCACCAAGGACTCCAGTGATAGACGGCCACATCACTTGCTTCAGTCAGAGTCCTTGCGAAAGGATCCAACCATTTAAAAAGACTTTTCCTTGACATCTGATATCTCTTGGATAAAAAAAAAAAGTATACTAGTTTGCACTGAATTCAGCATGCTCCAAATTCATTTATATGTAATCTGTAATACTCTTTGTAGCTTAAATCAAGTATCTTGAATGCAAGTTATAGCTCATTCAGTATTAAAAAAAAAAAATAAACTAGCTGCATGGGTATTAGCTGCCAAGAAAATGGAGCCAGAAGTTTGTATACTTACAATTCTCTCAGAAATCAGACTCATTAATATAGCTGTTACAAAAGGACACACTTTCACAGAAACAGGGATTACCTTTATCTGTTACCATGGCAACTTTTCAGTAGTTTGTGTTAATGCTACTCTCCTTCTGATAACTTGCCACTATCTCTTTCAAGCTATTTGTATAAGGTTTTGAATGTGCCATCTGAGACCATAAAGTAACAAGAAGTTGAAATGCAAACTTACATTCTTAGATCACATTCTTAAAAGTATATTATGTAGCATACAATGTTCATTTTTGCCATATATTCATGATTAGTCAAGAAGTAAATTTATTTTAAACTGTTGTTATTTTAACATGATTCATAGTTTTGCAAGACAAAAAAAAATTTAAGAGGTATTCTATGAAATATACTCCTCTATCTGGAAAGCAGTAAACCCAAGGAATTATGCCACCGATAGGTGATAGACTTTGACATTCATTATCATAAGGAACAAAAATCCTCCCAAAACACAGTTATTTTGGCCTGAACACATATATGACACATCAGAAAAGAGCCAGTCCCCTTGTTCTAGGTTAGGTGACAATTAATATAAAGGGCAAGCGTAGGTACCTCAGCACTAGATAAACAAATCAGGCAGAATTCAAAAAGCAAAGCTGTAAAAGTTAAAGGAGAGACAGGAAAGAGACTAAGGAAGGAATTGACATATTTGCTTCCTCAATTGTTGTGTTATCATCATCATCACCAGTTCAGAAAAGGATTAGCACTCTGTGAAAGAAATTATTTCAGATGACATCAAACAAACAAAGTCATTTACTTGGAAGTAGTAGGAGGAAGAGAATAGTTTCTCCCTTATTTTTTTCCCCTTAAAGTTCATAGGGCAGCTTACCAAGCTGCACCCTTCTCTCTTCAGTGTACACAGACAGTTTGGCACAGCTCAGTGCAAGCATAGATCCTAAGAAGAATGAAAGAAACTCGGCACGCTCTTTACTCCCCATAACTCTTATGCAATGACATCTATTATAGGACAAGTCTGGACAAACGTCCAGGCAATGGACTTCAGAACACAACGGTGCACTTCAAGTCCATCCAAACAGGGGGAGAAGAAACTACCATCGGTTGCGTCCAGTGCATCCACATTACATCAGCATATTTGGTGGATGCTTCTGTATTTCGTTGTTGTTGCCGTTGTTATTGGCAGTAAGATAATTAGTGCTTTTTATTCTTTAGGATTGCCCCATCCTAACATCCTGTGGAAACAAGAGTGCATGTCCATA
The DNA here is from genome assembly GCA_028565335.1 of Limnodromus scolopaceus. NCBI lineage: Eukaryota > Metazoa > Chordata > Aves > Charadriiformes > Scolopacidae > Limnodromus > Limnodromus scolopaceus. The sequence continues at coordinate 33,522,892 of JAOXNO010000070.1, forward strand.
CCCCTTATCTATCACTCCAGACTTTTTGCAGAGCCTAGAAGGAGGTAAGTTTGGTTAAATTTCGCAGGGTTCCTCGGGGAACACCAGAGCAACAACAGAAAGAACTTTTCGCAGAATCAAACGCCAAAGGGTGACAGGCTGAGCAGGCTGAAACCCTTGGTTTGGTGGGAAGGGTGCCACAACACAAACTGCATGTTGCTTCCTGAACGCTCCCGTCCCCAAACCAGCCCAAACCGCTGCACCCAACCCACCCGAGGAGCAGACACACACACACACCCCGACTGCGGCCGCCACCGCCAGCCCCAGCCCGGGGGAAGGCCCCGACAGGGAGCCGGCGGGGAAGCCCTGCCTCCCCCTGCCCGGGCACCGCCGCTCCTCCAAAGTCCACTCCCCCCACAGCAGCTGGCAGACCCGCCGGCCGGGACCCCGCCGGCTCTGCCCCCCGCCTCTCCCGGCCAAACTAAAATAACTCCGGGGCCGGGGAAGGAGACGGGAAGGGCGGCGGGGAGGCGGAGGGGGG
>JAOXNO010000070.1:33523509-33548045 GCA_028565335.1 Limnodromus scolopaceus
GAGCTGCCCGGCGGGGGGGTAGGAAGAAGGGGGGGGAGGGGGAGGAAAGGAGGAAGGAACGACCAAAAAAGGGAGAAAAAGAGCCCCGGGGCCCTGGGCCCGGCCTGGCCCCGCCGCCACCCCGCAGCCCCGGGCCCGCCGGGTGCGGGGGTCAGAGGGGAGCTGCGGGGTGGGGGACACCCTCCCCTCAGCGCCCCCCGCCGCTCCCCGGGGGCGAACGGGTAGCCACCGCCCCATCTGCCCCGCGGCGGAGAGGGGCCACTGTCCCAGCCCCAACCCGCTCCGCCGTCCCGGCTACGCTCCCCTCACCTGCCTCCGGGCCCGCCGCGTCCCGCCGCCGCCCGCCCGGCGCCGCCTGGCCCCGCTCGCTCCTCACCAAACTTTTTTTTCCCCTTTCTCCGTGTTTCGTTGCCCTCGGAGTGACGCGGACGGGCGCTGATTGGCGGTACCGGGGGAGGGCGGCCGCCAGCAGGAGGAGGCGGGGCTACGGCCCACGACTAATTATTACAAGGAGACGGCGGCGACGTGAACCACAATATGCTATTTAAAGGGACCGCGGCCTGTCCCGTGTTCTCCCCCCCCCACGAGTGACCTGAGGCGAACGGAAGGGTGGAAGCGGGGCAGTGGCCGGGGGGCAAGTGGGCAGCGGCCGCCAGCACCGGGCAGGCTGAACAGGCGAGCCCCGAGGCGGGCGGGGGGCCTGGCCGGCGCTGGGGCGGGGGGCGCTCCCCTCAGGCTGGGGGCCGGGGCCTGCGGTGTCCGTTGGGGACAGCCCGGGAGGAGGCGGTTCCCTCACAGCCACACGTCGTCGTCCACCCTTTCCACACAAATAAATAAATTTTGCTGTAACAATCCAGTGTGGCTGCCCACTGCCTTCCCCTCTGCCCGGGGAGGGGGCAGTGTTTTAAATCCGTGAAGGAAGATGTTTCCTGTCAGAGCGGGTTTCACTCGGGTGGGCTCAGTGGCGGCCTGTTCATCACCCCCTAGCCAGTCACCGGCTTTACTTCCCCTGTAAAAACTCAGCCGGGGATCTTGAATCTCTTGTTATCTCCAGCGTGTCACATGTCTCGTTTCTGGTTTCTTTTTCTTTTTTTTTTCATTGTGGAGCTCTGAGGCAATACACCACAGCTTATTTTTATAAAGAGGGCTTTCATGTCACACCGGCTATACGCAGTCTCACCTAATGTCACAGGCAGCTGTAAACCATACCATGAAGGAAGGTTTTTAAAGGTGAGATTTAAGGACGGTGGGTGACTTGGCAGCTGGAAGCAGATAGGAAGGGAGGACAGGATTCCGGAGAGATGAAACAAGCCAAATAAAAGAGGAATTTTATCTGTGGATAGCGGAGAGAGGCAGGCCAAGACTGGAGGAGCTGCCAGGAGGTGAGCTGAGTTTGCAGAGAGTTTTGGAGGAAGCAAAAAAAAAGTGAGCAGTTGTGAAGCTTGAGGGAAGTCAGAGAAGTTGAGGATGGGTAAAACGTGTTTCCATTTCCGTGGGGAACAGTGAGCAGATTTTAAATTTTTTGGTCTTTTTTGAGCAGAGGAACTTGCGACTACCCTAAGGAAGGCATTGCAAAAGATTCCAGCAAAGATAAAGTCCAAGCAGATGCTCTTCCATTGGTAAGAGCTATCTCCAACATTTTGAGCCGAGTAGGTAGGTCCATATACCTGGCAAAAGCACTTAATGGGAGGAAGGCCTCTAATTTTTTTTGTTTGTTTTGAATATCTGAGCTTGGATCAACCCCAGAAAATGCTGGTGCAACCAGCATAGAGGTGCTAACATAGCTTTACAGCTATTTTGGTAGAGATTATTCACTCTTGGCTGTCTTCGCTGATGCAATAAGTCTTCCAAATGCCAGGTTGCATGAACAGAAGATGACCTGCATTGCATGTGGGTATCACAGCATTCCCCACAACATTATTTGGAGCGCTTTCATGGTCTTGGCAGTAATCATAAGGAGCTGTGGGGAGTGATGATCACATTGCTCTAAGCTTCTCCATGATCATCTTTTTTTTTTATATATATGTGATTTTTTTTAAAAAAAAACTTAAATTCCCTTTGGTTCATCTCAGACTGCTTTCTTTGTGCCAGGTTTCATCTCTTCATTAGAAATAGAGATGCAGGGTAGTAGGGTGGAACATTCACAGTGTCTGTTTAGAAAAAGGCCAGCCGATTCTTTTGCAGTTGTGAGCAACCAGCACAACAGCTGGTAGTACAGCAGCAGGAATGAAAAGGGAAATGCACACAGCGAACAAGATGGACACCTCCTGCCAGGAGTTATTGACCAGCAACACATGGTGGAACAAATGTTCAGTTACAGCATCAAATGTCAAGGGGGGGCAGCAGAATGTTCAGATGTGATCTTGCTCAAGTTGCCGATGAAGCTTGTCAGTTTTCTGACGTGCCAAAATGAGAAAACTCAGTTACAATAATGCTGGAATAAGTAGATTTCTTGAAGCATTCAGAATGAACATGTTTGTTATGGGCAGAAACTGCCACAACTCAACTGAGGCAAACAAGTGGGAAATAGGGAACACAAAGTTTTATGTCATCTGCAGAAAAAGGGCCAGTAGTCAAACTGTCTCTGAGGGAGAAAATTCATATATGAGATGACTAGGCTTATTCTTGGGGTAAAATAAAGGATGCAGTTAAAAATTACATGTACATCTTGATCCACCATGAGTGGAAGACCTAATATTAAAGAAATAGCATTCAATTTTCTCGTTTGAGGACCTCAAGACCTTGCTGAACTCAAGGATAAGGAAAGCATACAATCAGAGAGATGACTAAACTGTTAACCACCAGGAGAAGGACATCCTTAACCCCAAAAGGGTCAGAAATCAGTTGAAGAACATGGGAAGTCAAAAGTGACCCTGAGCCAGCAGATGAAAACAGAAGCCTGTTTTCTGTAGGCCACTGCAGAGGAGTCAGAGGCTATTCACCCACCTGAAGTTGATAGGAAAAGTTTTGGTTTTTAAGAGTCCACCAATGTTCAGCAGGACATAGGACCACCAGAAGCACATGGAGCTTGATATGCAACAACAGAGCAGTCAAAAAGAAGCTCCAGATGATTAAGTAGGGGATCCTGGTACAAGCTGAAACGCCCAGGCGGGAGGTGAAAGGTTTCCCAGCTGTGCTGGTGATTTGACGCTGTATGGCGAAATGGAACAACCAGTGAACATTACTTCCTCATGTATAATGTCACAACTGAAACAGTGTTTAATCTCCTTGACCTGAATTATTTAGATCTGCCTGTCATATTCTTAAGGCTCCTGTCACCTTGATACTCAGCACAACTTATTTTCATGTTTTTAAGGACCATCTATTCAGATGCCACTTCAGAAAACGTTGGCACAAAGTTTCTGAAAGGAGTTTCTTCTAATTTTTGCTCACTTCTCCCAAATCCTCTACCTGCTAACAGAGAAGACCTTTTTATTTGGTTCCTTTTATGTTTGCTTCTGCTGGAGTAGCTTGTTATTTCTTTTGGTAAAGCTGTAGAAATCACTTGAGGAATCTTAATAATGTATTCATTTTGAGGTAGATTTCTCTTCAGAGCTGGTAAATAGAAAGTCTCTTCTTCACTTCAGTGGGCTTTGGATCAGGTGTTAGTGCTAACATAATTTCAGTTCTTCTAATCTAGTTGTTTGGGGCCCAGCATGCAGCCCCTGAGACTGCTGAGATTTTCGCCATAGGCTTTAATGAGAGCAGAATCAGACCCTGCTTCCCAAGAGGCAGTCTATAAAAATCCACAAGAAATAAGCAGAAGACTTTCTTGAAGGACTGAGTCTTAAATTTTATTTTATTTGATTCTGAATCTCACTGGATATTTTTTCCACAGCCACTTTGACCTCTCTTCTGAGTCTTACCCTAAGAGGATGAGCTGGAGTTTCACTTACCCATGCCTGCTGGAAATTGTGCCCAGCAGTCATTTGGCAGTGGCCTTTCAAGAGCAGCGATGCCAGCTCTCTATTGCAATGCCCACATTCAGAGATCTGCAGAATTAGAGTCCAAATTCTCCTTGTATTTGCAAGCCCAGAACGCCACTGACTTCAAGGGGGTTGTGGGATTTTAGCCAAGAGCAGAAATTGGCCCAGAATCTTTTCAGATTCCCTCATGCTTCTGTTTATATGATTTTATCATCAAGAACTAACAGCATGCTTCATGCTGCATTTTACTTTTAAATTACATAAAGGATATTTACTGTGCCGATGCTACATAGTTTGCAGGAAAGATGCACATATGGAAATGAAAAAACACTGATTACCATTAGGATTTCCAGCTTTCAGCGTTCATTTTCCAAAACAACCCAGGGACTACTTCTTATCAAAAAAATACACAAATGAAAATCCCATTTCTTGGCATTTATATATAGCATTCTGGAGTCTTACTCATCAAATACCTTACGAAAATGGTCAGAATAAAAAAAAGCCTCACAACGTACAAGAAGTTCAATACTCTGCTTTTACTTTCTTTATATTGGTTTCCCCATCAGAGGGATGAGTCCATCCCTAAAAATAATTTATGTTTTTCTGCCTCTCAAGGGGCGGAAGAAAAGGAGGAGATCTGGGGAAAGCTGAGTGATCACTAGTGAGAACAGGTAAAAACACAGACACAGGTTGAGAATGACCGGATCAAAAACTGTATAAACAGGTAAGGGGGATGGCAGGCCCCGTGGGGGACAATGCCTGAAAGCATCTGAGTGGCCACTGGAGCCAGCTCCGTGCTGTCCTGCCTGGACTCACAGCACCCATTTCCGAGCCAGCAGCTCAGGGATATTCTTGGAGCTGCAAAAGGGACCTGAGAGCAAACTGGCTGCCGAGCGTCTTCCTCAGCAGGGAGCAGCGTAGGATGGAGGTCCTCCACAGGGCAGAGCTCCCGGCTGGTTCTAGTCGGGGCTGCTGGGCTGCTTGGCGTCTTCCAGAGAGAGACAGATTGTTTTGCCATGCGGTTACAAATCTGGGAGCTTCGTTCTAGATACCCTTCTTTAGAAATCTGGGCTGGGGCCTTTTAAAGCCTTAACAACTCCCTACTTAAGCTTTTAATATCCACGTTGGATAGTTCGTTGAGCACGGCCTGCTATTCAGGAGAACAGTGTGCCATTGTCGGCCAGTGAGTAACTTCAGGCAAAGAAATTATTTTGTACCTCTGTGCTTTTTCTTTTCCTGCATCTGCTTTGTTTATGTAAATGATAGTTTATGTTTATGCTAGTAAAGTCATTCAGGGAAGGAAGGAGTGGTTCGTGCTATGTGTGTCTGGTCATGAACACGGGGATCTCCAGTCCCACTGAGAGCCCCTCTTGTGCTCCTCAATCCCACTGGTCACAGCAGCATCTTAACACACGCCGGCCTGTGTATATGCTTGCCTTTCACCCTGCTGTTGCAACAGGGTTTTATTATTAATTACTGTTTAAAACTAAACTCTGGAGTCCTAAATTCTGTACCATTAAAGAATCCACACACCGTGCTTGCATAAACCCTTGCACAAATAGGTCACTGTACAGAAAGCCCAGAGGCTACCAACTGCTCTGGCCACCAAGTGCTAAACGGTGAGTAAAAAGGGACCAGAAGTGCTCTAACAGCACAGGATTATTCCTCCGGCCACTGAAAAGTCTGTGCACGTAAGAAAGCTGGCCCGAGCTCACTCTCACAATTTAAGGGCAGCAAAGATCCCGTCATTGGTGGAGCTCGGTTTGGTGACCCCTCCATAGCAGCACTCCTTGCGAGGCCTTTAAATGCCGGCAGAATTTAGTGCATCCCTGAGGCTGCTCTGGGCCAATTTTCACTTCTGCAACTTTCTGTTGCCTCCGCGGCACGTAGCAGAGCTCTGAGTTCCTACTGCGTCGCTGGATTTTTGGATTTATAGGGCTGTTCTGTGTAAATAATCTCAGTTCCTGGGCACATCCTGGTGTCTAGAAAGCAAACAGTACGCTCGAAGCATCTGTCAAGCATCTAGATACAAACGTTCCAAATGACAAAGATGACTGTTCATCTGTCTACCTGCCTGCTTAGGAATGCTGGGAGCACCGGACTGCTACGGGTTGGACGCTCTTGTTTGATCTGTTACTGTCCATCTGACCTTGCTATTTCAGAGGGGCGATTTGTCAACGCCAGGGGAATTTGCTGCAACAACAGAGGGACGATCTGGTGTCACTATTCTCCAGCCCCTTGAGGGAACTACCTCATTACAGAAGCTAAAATGGCGCTCTGATTGCTTAGAAGCAAGCCATTTGTTTTGCAAAAAATCTCCAAGCAGTTATTCACTTCTTGTAAAATTATAATGCCTGAAGTCTTTTTTTTTTTTTCTCTTTTTAAAGCGGTTTTGGATACGGGAATGACTTGAAATTTGCAGACAATAAAAAGTTTTATAGCGAAGCAGATCTTGATCAGTGTTTCCTTAAGTGAGACAATTAATCTTCTCTGTCAAAATGTCATCAGATTTTGCTGGATTTAAAAACAATAAAATATTTTACTGGAGAAAGTAATAAAACAGGACATTTCTATAGCTTCACAGATGTTCATAATGCATTTGAGATTTTGTATGCTTTCTTTAGGAAATTTGGAGCTGAGACTTTTAATATACCTAGAGCACATATTTTTGTCCCATAACATCAAAGTATTTTGTCATGATCAGCTTTGAGCTCTTTCATAAACACTGGCAGGGGACATCAAGCTGAGACAGGCTGACTGATCCTGGTATTCTACCTTGGCAAAGAAGCCTATTGGAAGATTGATAGCTGTGGCTGCTTTTGGGTAGTACCTTTCATTCAAGGACCCTAGAGCAATCACAGAAATCCTTAAGTCTTCCTAGCCCAAAATACGACACAGCCTTGCTGCTTTTCTGAAGTGTACTTTACTCTTTGTGGTATCGCATCAGGAGGGACAGAGTCTACCCATCTCTCACCTCCATGCTGGCAGTTTCCCAGGAATTCCTAGTAAATGTGGGTTACAGACCACGCTCCCTGCACTCTTTACATAGGGAGAAGGAAGGGACAGAGAAAAAGAGAGGTATCATAGTCCTGTCCTCTTGTGACAGATGGAAATCCCTTGGGTACCAACCATCACACATGAGCAGCTCCTACGCAGCTGTAGCCTCCGTCAGGACCACAAGGCCACAGAGAATGAGGGAACAGCAGAGGCCTGTCCATCCTCGTTCCCACCCTATCACTGCTACATTTTATAAAACCAGATCTGGTCCAGCTCACATGCTGTTTAATTTAATTTAATCTGAAGACAGTCTGGTGCCTGATTCCCTATACTACCTTCTAACATCTTGTGCACTGTATAGGACATATTAAAAACACATTCCAGCAACTTACCAGAGTTACACCCAGTAAATGGCCAATGGACTTCCTGAGCAGAAGTATACACAGAACAAGGCTGAGGATTTCAACTGTTGACAGGTCTATGCTTGAAGAGAGATTTGTCTGAACATCACACTCACAGGCCCATTTTTTATTCTGCTGCTGCTGCTTCCTAATGCGCATCAGTTGGCTTGGAGCTTCAGAGGTCTCCAATTCTTCCGTTCATCCCTATGATGCTTTCCCCTCTTCATCTTTCTCCCCCTCTGCTGCTCACACTCTTCCGCTGCCCTATGAAGAACCTGCTACTGAGTAGTGGCATTATGACATAGTTGATCATCTAGGAGATGGTGACATCAGAGCACTAAACCACACTTCCCTCCTGGCTTTCTTCTCTCTGCTTCTTTCTCCCTTTTCTACTTCTCCTCTCCAAAAAGAAAAAGAAAAACCATGACATTAGAAAGAAGCATCTTCTCTCAATCTCTCCACTCCCCATCACCCCTCCTGGAGGGGGTGATTTTATCCTTTTGTTTAAATATCTCTAGAATTTGTGGCAACAAGTTTATGCCCCCTCTATCTTCAATCTTCAAAATGAACGCATGATACAGTCTTTTATTTTCACAGTAATGGCCATTTGACAATATTCTGACATTGTATGAGCTTGCAAAATTTTCCCTCCTTTGGCAAATTCCTGGTTATCAGTTGCCACAATAAACAATTACTCCAACCACTTTAAAACAAAGCTCGGGCACTGCTACCAGTGTAGCCATTGAGCCACCTGGACTGCAAAACCATTCAGAGTAACTCAGTAAATATTATAGTCACTGGCCTGTGCCAAAACACTGGTTTTAACAATTAGAGTACTACTGGTAATCAAGCCTGCTCATGAAGACCTTGCCCAGTGTGTCTTACCTACACAGCGGTGATGACAGCCTTGAGTCACGGCTCTGGCACATGAGCGCTGACGGGCTTAGCCACAGAAGGATGGGGTTTCATCATCACCCTCTGTCTCTGTCTTTCTTCTCCATGAGAAGTTTCCACCTTCATGGAGGGGGTGGGAGAAAGGGATGGTAACCCAGTTTATAACTCAGCTGGCCCAGCTCACAGCTTAAAGCAGTGGTGGAGATGTGTTGGTGCTAAGATGCTGGACTATGAATGGTGGTACAGCCACACAACTTTTTGTGCTACTTTTATGCCGGTATCAATAAAGTCCAGCACAAAATACTGGGAGAAACACTGATCATTTACAACACTATTGCTAAATGTGCAGGAGATGATCTGCCAGAGCCCTTGCTCTTGGAAGAGAGGAATTGGGAGAAATACAAACCATAAAACAGAAGGTTATCTACTAACAAAACATCCCAGTATAGTTCAAAATCAATATTAAGTCTTGAGTAAATCAGAGCGAGTAAAGCAGAGAAAACCATAAAGCTTGAAGACCTATGTATTAGTCCATATCTAACACAAAAAGTTACTTCTCCAGGATTTTTTTTCTCCAGTGCTACAACAGATTTTCTGCATGATCTTGGGCAAGATGCATAATTTCTCTCTGCCATGGCGTTAGATAGTTCCCTACCTTATAATAGCTTGTGTTGGGAGTTGCTGAACATCAAAGAATACTCAGATAGGATTGTATCAGGTCCTGAAGAAGGGAGAGGGCCTGCAAAAGGCAGATAAAAATAGGATGAGTTCAGTTGTCCTTGGAGTCAGTGGGAGCTGAGGGCACAGCAGATGCTCAGGCATTCTCAGGCTCAGCGTCTTGATAAGGAAGCGTTTCCCTAACCAGCGTACAGGGAGCAGGTTTAGCACAGGGGCAAGTATCTACGCTCTTAATGCTCAGTGGACAAATTGATTAATTGCCCAATAAATGTTGTTTGATTTCTCATTGGCACCACTTGTAGAAAACATCTAAGTGAAGTCAGGACTGATTCTTCTCCTGAGGAACAAGTTCCTGACAAGGTCTTGGAAAGTATTTGAGTAAAATTTCTAATGAGGCAGGTCCTGTAAACAATGGGGTGACAAAGGACAATACCATACAAGCTTTGTTTATTTAGCAAAGCCAAGTAGTTACTAAATGTTTAGGGGCTGCACCAGCATAGGGGTCCTTGGTGGTGAAGAGTCTAAGTACATAGTGACAAAGACGGAAGACGACAGGGGTGAGCGTTAGCAGATGGCCAGGCACGTCAGACCTTGCAGCGTTGTGTATATTAAATGGAATAAGGCACAATGGGAAACACTGGAGAGTGCCAGCATTTGGGAAGACACCAGTACTTTGAACTCATTTGGTGGCTGAACCAACTGACATTTTTATGAGTGGGTTTTATACCCTTTAAAATGATTTCCACCCATGAGCAGTGAGATAACTACAGATAGATCAGAACAGCATCACCGACCATTTCTGTGCACAGATGAGAATCTTCCACCTGCAGCTGAGTTCCCTTCCCTGGCTGTTACCTTTATTGCCTTATGTATACCAGAGAACCAACACTTCAGCTGTGCAGCACTCTTTGTCATGTCCAGGTAATTAAAGGAATGCCACTGCACCTGGTAGAACTATAAAAACGTCCTTATAAAAGTCTCAGCAGCATTTAATATTTTATTCATTGCTGTGTTGTTGTGTTTTGCCTGCAGTAAAACAGCCTGATGGAAGTGAGACACTACCACTGAGGGCTAACAAACATTCTCCCTTCAACACGTTTCTTTAGCTCAGCAGCTTTTTTGTCCTTGCAGTTTTGGATCCTTGTTTTTAACAATCTTTCTGCTTTCAGGAAACAAAACAAGAAAACAAAACCAACTTTCTTTTGCTAGAAGCAGGGAACCAGAAAAGGCAGTATTTAAGCTTTCATTCCTTTGCTGCATGTGGAAAAGACTGTCTGAAAACTTTTTTTCCCAGGGAAATATATGCCATGTTTTAATCTTGTAATGCCTGAATAATTGCCTTGCATATAACATTATCTCTCCTGTTAGCGACTCAGGAATTAGAAGGAAAAATAAAACAAAAAACCTTAATATATACAAAACAACCTTGATAGGTTTATTACAGAAGGTGTAGGAAGCCAAATCGCACAAGCACAGACATAGCTATTAAAGGAAAATTAGAAAGTTGCCGACACAAGCTGTTCAGAAATAAATTTTCAGGTCCCCCAGACTTAGAGACGCTTGGTTTTCAAAATACAGGTTCGGTGTGTTCTTATTTCTCTTCACTTTTTTATGTGCTGGAGAGTCACATGAAACCAGCTTTATCTTACAACCGCGGAGGCTGAAAGCTCTTTGTTTCATAGAGATTCTTGAGTGCTAACATGACTCTAGAATCGAGAGATTTCAGAAAACCACCACCACAGCCACACGGCCAGCAGTAACATGTTAAGATTTAGCATCATTAGTCTCTTTAATTCTAGCAAACTAACCAATGTTCCCATACACGCAGTTCCCTGTAGATATACTGTATTTTTCCATTCAGCAACCTTGTCTCAGAGCAAAAGGACTCTGTCTAGGATTTACAGGCATCTTGTTGCACAAAGAGAAGCAAAAGCAAGTTGGGACATCATGAAAGTCCCATTATGTTCTGTGGATGCTCAGATCACCCATAAGTACATATGCAGTGTGTCTGACTCATCCCCAAATCCTGGATGTGAGTATAGGAGCCCTAGGTGGAGATTGTGCCAACAGGGCAATAAGCAACATGACTAACATCTATCATATGTAGTTTGTTTTCTCATCCTTTTTTTTCAAGGGAAGAACCGCATGTCTTGGCAGGTACTATTAGCGCTCCCTTCGTATCCGAGAACACAAGCTCTAGGAATTACATCTAGCACAGGAAGCAGAAGGTGATGATGTTTGTGTCAGCCATGAACCCCCGAGGGAATTAATTCCTTACTCTGGGAAGGGGCCTGTCCCCTGCCCAGACAAGCTGCACTGTCATTTTGCAGAATCCCATTTATCCGAGAGACGCTGCTACCAGCTAGGTGTTTGGTCTGAAGGTCTGGGTGACGGGGAACGCCAAGTCCAGCCCTTTGAGCGCCTTGCTTAAAATTTAGGTTGAGAAAAAAAAAAGGAGAGAGGGCTTGGAAGAAAAAAAAATCAGTAATGTATTCCATCTAACTGCACCAGGCTGCGTGAAAGTGAAAAGATTAAACGAATATGCCAAGCCCTCACCAAATCAGTGTCACAGTCAGCCACAGGGGACAGTCCACCCTACCGTGATTTTCATTCAACACCAACCCATTAATACAATTTGAAAAAGACTCAGCAAAAGCAATCTATACTTTTTCAAGAGGTTTTAGGTATCCAAACGTGAAGTCATTGTGCTGATGTGAAAAACAAAACTCTCATTCTAGATGGGAAAGGAAAAAGTCATTTAGTTTCACTGAGTACATTCAGTGACAGCACCAGCATTGCCAATTCTGGACATTAGGTCTTACAGTATTTCCCATTTTTCTGAAAACAAGAAATTATGTGTAGTTCATGAAAAATGAATGCCCTGAATTTCCAGCCTTAATGGATGCAAAGAATGGCTTGAAGACCTGAAACAGGTGTGCCTCACAACCTTAGAAAAACCCAAAGGCAAATTGAAAATATGCATTTTGTTGGTTTTGATCATCCTTGTGATTCTAAGTCATGCATGACTTTTCTCAGAGGCCTGACTCACAGCTTTTAAATGTTCGTATGGGGCTGCAGTGTCCCAGGAAGAATGAAAAGCAACTACAGGGGCTGTGCCCAGGTGACAGGTTAGGGGTAACCAAGCATTTTGTCTTCACCAGCAATTGTTGCGTGTTGGGTCTGACAGTCCTGGTGCTTTGTGCGAGCAACAAGCTGATGAAGAGCAAGGGGAGGGGAAGAAGGATTCCTAACTCAAAAATAGGTGAAAGTTGATCCTGAGGAAAAAAAATAAATAAACTGAATCTAACTGCTACCGCTGTGTTAATGAACAGTTGGGAAGACAGCGAGGGAAGGCATGTGTTTATATCGCAGAGCTGGTAATGAGGGATTCTTGTTCTTGTCCTGATTCTGCCACTGACTCACCCAGCAGGGTTAGGCCTACTTCAGTTCTCACTTCGGAGTAGATTAGACTTAACTATAGACCCAGCTGCTGTCACATTTACTCATGTCGAGCAACACTTTCTTCCCTGGTGACACTATTTGTCAAGGAAGAAACTCCATAGTTCACAGAAGGTGAAGGACTAAGCCCCACTGTAGAAACAGAAAAGAAGCATCCTTGGCACCGAGGTGCTCTAAGGCTTAGCTGATGAGGTCTATGCCTAATGCATCTCTTATTTAGTTGAGCCATATGTAGATAAAAGGATCAGTTCCTGATCTGCTGCTCTCCAGGCTTTCCTTTAGGAACAAACAGGCAGGTATTGAGGAAGGTTTGGGAGTTGAGATTTGCTCAGTGGGCAAGCCCACCGACTCATCCCAAGGAGCTGGCGAGGTGGCTAAGGACCACCTACCCTTTCTCCCATGCTTAAATCCAAACCAGGAACAGAGAGGGTGAAAAATTCGCAATGTCTTTATGGAGATACTTCTAAAAATCCTTGTCCTTAAGTCTATGATGCTCTGCTCCAGAACTGAGCTGAGTTCGGAGCCCTGTTTGTAGAAGTTCTGCCAGCCTTGAGGGCACACAGCATACCAACACCCAAACACATTGGCGATCACCGACAGCACCAGAGTGCTATTCAGTAAGAGGTTTTTTTCATGCTTAACCAAATTTTTGATTGAAAAATAAAGTTTTAAAATTCACTCAGTTGCACAAACAAATAATCATTTGTTTGGGAAATTATTTGGTTAATATTGATGAGTATTATCAACATTAATATATATATATATATATATGATTTAGAGGTGCCAATTAATATGATATATCCACTTTTGTCAACGCCGCCCTGTGCCATTCCTCCATTCCCCCTTGGATGCATCCTTTGTAGAATGCCTGCAGATCTGTTAATAAGCACTAGATTAAAAACTAAATCTCATAGAACCTAGATTGGTTATAATTGTATTATTGTAGTTATGTTGTTTAAATATAAGAAGGGAATTTTTCACTTGATAATCCCTCAGACTTCAAACAAACTACATTTGGAGCGAATTCAGGCAAGTGCCTCATTTGTGCTTTTAGAGAAGCACTTGTATGTTCACTTTTGATTAGAAACATTTTGCATCATCTTCCTTTGCTCAATGATCTCAAAGAAAACATTGCCTTGCTACACTTCCCAATTCCTAAATTATCTAGTTCACATTTATTGGTACACAAAAACCAGGCTGGGCAGCTAAAGATCACCCACTATTAAATGCACGCTTCAGAACTTACAGCTGCCATAAACCCCTCACCTTTATGCTTACTGGCTCAAGAACTTCATGTCCCCCTTTTATTACACATCCATAACTTACAGCAACATAAAAAAAAAAAAACCCACATCATTGTTTTTCCTGATAATTTTGCCATCCTGCTATTTTATGAGCCAGTCGGTTGGTCTGCAAGCACAGGCACCAGGTACTGTATCTTGACAAAAGGGTTGGATTATTGCCAAATAAAACAGCCAGACTATTATTACAGCTAACATGCAAGAAGCGTTCGCAATGGGTTTTTAAATAATCCTCTACATTTATATTGCACCATTCATCCCGAAGAGAGCCAAGGTGCTGTGGAGGCTGATAATGGGTCTTTTTGCTCATTGCTAAAACGTAACTGCTGCTAAGCTGGAGAAATAGTGACCATCCTGCACAGCGCTAGCAAGTGCAGTAGGTAATGAAGCAAACAATAATATTGCCATTTGAAATTGCAAGCTAATTACTTGATTTAGAATTTGATGAGGACTTAAGAGCTGATATGCTTGTGCCTGTAAAAATATGCCCTGAAGTATTTTTGGGTCGTTTCATCACTTGTGAGTGATGGCACTTCCACCAGCGTTAGCTTCCCCGTCATCACACTCGGCATGCTATTTCCAACTGAGCTCACGGACAAGATTGCCACTTGAGCAGTGAAAACTTCAATTTCTAGCAGCGTACGAGTTTCTCTAAAATATTTCCTAAGCAGCCCAGTGACTTGTGAAGCCCAGCTGCCTTTGGCTCAGGAGAAGTTGAGCGTACACAGCTTTACTCACTGCAGCCCAAAGACGATGCGTGTGGGAAGGTGCGTGACAGGCAGCCTTCAGCCAGGGACCTGTAGGCGCTTTGCTGATGTCCGAGTTGTAACACAGATAATTCCACGCTATTTAACAGACAGCGAAGCTTCCCGAAATGTGGTAGGAGGATACATAGCATTCTGTTGGACTTCAGAGAGATGCATCATTAGTGCATTCCCACAGTCTGCTCTAACTTCTGCTTTGGGGCTGGCTCTGCCATGTACACTTGAAGGATAGGAAGATCAGAGTTGAATATAGGGAAGGTGAGAAATTCTTCTATTATGTCTTTTTTTTTTAATTTATTCACTGTGTTGCTATATGTAATTATGGAAGGGCTTAGTTATTATCTGAAATAGCAGACAGTTGCTGACAGACTGTCCATATCATGTTGCCTATATAACCTATCATTGTATGAATGGAACTGTACTGGAAGTGAAGACAAATGATCAGACCTTCCCTTTAAATTTATTGCCACAGGCAGATAAGAAGAACCAAAACAGCATACACCAAAGCTGAAATCTTGCTTACAGTGAAAATATGGGAAGAATTCACTCCCGAAGTAGTGGTTTGTGTCCAAATTGGATTCAACTCCTTATTCTTGGTAAATGAAATATTACCTTGACCCTACAGTTGAGTGTCATTTTTGAAGCCAGGAGCCCACCTCAGTCAAGAGTTGCCCAACTGGACTCCTGCATTCCTAGCAGTAGGATAAAAGCTGGATTCATGGTACAGACTTTGGATCCATTACAGCAAGTACTGATGCCCTAGGACATCTTTATCTTAACACCAATCTCCTCCCCTAACTTACAGTACTGGGAACCAAGGCATTCACGTTTTCTCTCTGGCTCCCCTGCATCAAGCAGAGTATGTCAAACAATCAGTTTCAGATGGTGCTTGTTCTCTGTGCTTAACCAAAATCATTAGGCAAATTATTTAGCAGGGTGCACAGGGATTTAGCAGTAGGATTCCCATTAATATGACCAGACATACATGGCTAAATCTCTGCAGTAACATTTCCCTGCACAGCATCGCCTTAATAATCTTTTTAACTTCAATAGTTTGTTCTGTCTATACAGAGATGCCGTAGACAAACTGAAGGTAAGGCTTCCCAGATTTTAATCACTCAAAAGTCAATATTCCCTTTCTTCAGGTTCCTCAAGCCAGGAGAAACCCTGTGATGTTGCATGACAAAAGGACAATGTGCCAAATTAAAAGCACTGTAATAGCTGAAACCAATTGCTATTGATCAGTCCTTTGTAGGCTGATAACTCAGCTGCTCTCTGGAAATAAATTTCTACAAATTCCTTAGGAGTCAACACTGACTGATGCAATGATTTACCCACGCTAACAGGAGATAGCCTGTGCTGACTCAGCATCCTTCCCATTTAAATGTCAGAAGGAACCAAAATCTCAAACTTTAATAAAGAAGGGATGGGGACTAGAGACATCAACATTAGTTTGTGTAGGGTTAGAAAGTACAGAATATTTCATCACTACACCCTAACTCAAGTAAGTACAGGGGACATGGAGGAACATGGGCAGAAAAACACCAACAATGAAGGTATTTAGCTTTAATGGTGAACTTCTTACCTTTCATTTTGGTTGTTTAACCACTAAACCTGCTGCAAAACATACCAATGGTACAGCACAAACTTTCACTGAGTATCACCTCAGGGTGGAAAGATGGTTTACAACAGTACTGCACCACCATTCAGATAGCTCCAGAGTCACAGGCAAGAATCATCTACTGAAGGCTCTGATGGACAAGTGGGATTAATTTACAGCAGGGCAGCAAGAGAGATTTGCCTCTACCATAGAGGATGGCTCAGCACTCACATCACAGCTTCTGCACTGCTCCAAACCGAGACCCAGGGTATTAAGGACAACTGAAAATCGCTGTTGGTCCACCTTGATCTGCTGCGCTCCTGGTGGCAGCCATTCAGATTCTGCTTGATGAATAGTCGAGCTGCCTTTGCAGGTGGGGGAGAGGTAGAAGGGAACAACTTCTGGGAGAAGTAACCACAACAGTTGGCTGCAAGGCAAGTCATCAGCATGTGTGAATCAGAGTGCCTGTTCTGGATTGTTAGATCTCTGCAAAACCATTAAAAGGAAGGAAATGATAAAGCTGGGGGAGATTTCTCTAGCTAGCAGAGCCTGTCTCACTCAGAGTTATGAGCTACACACAAGGAGGTACTAATTGAAATTCTATGACTTGTGTTATCAAAGAGGGCAGACTAGATGATCCAATTCAAATAGCCACACATTTATCAGAAGGAAGGAGCCTATTTTGACCTTATTCACACCCATTTGCAGCCTGGCTAGTGTAAACACTACAGCAGAGGTAAAACACTACCAAGCCATGACTGCAACACCTACCTGGGGAAATGACTACATGGGCTATAGGGCAACTGACCTAGAGCAAAACCCCTTTTTATAGCTGGCAGCTAAGAAATAAATATTGTATTTTTCTTGTAAACTGAGCACATTCAGTCTGGACTCAGTGAGAGCCAATAATCCTGCAGCTTGGAAGTGACATTTTTACTGAGTCACTTTTCACAGCAGAACACCGCTTTTGGTGTATTATTGGGGTTGTAAATGTTTGTCTCGGCACTCCTGTCTTGTTAGTATCACTGGGAATCAGGGAATGCACTTGCTACATTCAAACCCTATTCCAGAGCATGAGCTTCTGGACCACACTGTGTTATCCAGCTCTGCTTCCTTAGAAGATGACAGAAGTTTTCATAACGCTTTGGAGCAGAGATGGCAGCGGTACAGGTTGGATTCTGCAGCTGCAAGGATCCAACACAGGGGGATGCGCCATCAGTAAAACTCATACATGTGCACATGAGGCTTTAAATCTGTGGAAAGGAAGAAAGACTATTGGATTGCACGGATATTTTAGGATGAAAACATTAATGTTTCAGAGAGACACAATAGCTAGAGATCCCCAATGCACCTAAAAGGCCTCCCGATTTCACAAGAGGCCATGGTTAATGTAGAGAGCCTTGTTTGGCAAGGAATTAATACAATAAAACCCCAGTTATTTTCTTTGTTGGGTATCCAGCTGGACAGCACGAACAGAAAACCTGACTATATGCAAGTGTGCTGTGCTTTTACCTTCTAAGGGAGACCAGTTTCTATAAGACTACAAGTTAATTAACTATAAATATAATTTATTGCTATTACAATTATTTCCAATTTTCCATTTGCAAAACATTACACACTGACAAAACTATTTCTTTACTTTAACTGTGATTTTTACCCTTTTATGAACTCTATCATTTTAGACTATTTCGGAGAGCTACACAACAAATTAATTTAGTAAACTAAGCAGTAAAGGATCTGACCATGACTGATTAGGAATCCACTTACAAATTGACTATCCAGAAAGAGCAATTAGGAAATAACAAAGGACAGACTACAAAACCAATGTTGTTTTACACCAATTTCCAGATTATACAAAAGTAGCTTCTATTTAAGTAGTTAAAAAGGAAAAACTTTCAGGAGCAAGTACCTTGGATCAAAGATCAATGCATAAGAAAACAAACTGCCTCAAAGTGTGGTAACACAGTTTAATAGAATAATTTTACAGCTAGCAAGCCTTACTGTGAAAGAAAAGTGATTTGAAATGATGAACTTGATAGAACTCTCTTTCAGATTGCTTCACAAGCACTCAGTCTTCAGTGACTTAACCAAAACATATGTCCAAAGAATTATGAGTTGTATATCTTTGGCATCTCTGAGGCAGATCTATCTGCTATCTACAGTGTCACGTGGGAGAAAAAAATGGGATCCAAGAGGCGTATACACACACAGAGATATGTAAATGCCAAAACCAGCATCTCACTCAGTAATATGCCACATTAGCCCACGTATTAAAACCAGCACCCAGGCCTGGCTGAGATCAAGGTGCCAGCGTGTTAGCTGCTGTACAAATAAACAGCTCCACTGGCTTCCAACAAAGGATAGAAGAAAACAAACATTAGGGCTCTGACTCACACGCAGATGGCAAATGACTGGAGTGATGCGCCTTTGAGTCGGCTCTTACCTGCTTCAGCTCAGTTTGGCTCCTGGCCACAGGCTTGTTGTCATCCATAGCCTGGGCTAAGCCATAGCAGCATGACCCAGACCAGCTGAGACACACACAAAACCTCTCTCTAACGTGCCTCCTTCGTGGGGCTGCTAAATACAGGCGAAAGACACACACCTGAATGTAATTCTCTAATTTCTTCTATTTTAAAAGTGGAGAACTGAGTCACTGAGGGGGTTTTCTCAAGGTTGTGGAGGAAAGCTCTGGTATAAGGAGAAAAATGAAGTCATGTGTGCTGAATCAGCAGATCTTCTGGAGCAGCCCAGCCCACGGATGGGGAAACCAAACCTCGGAGAGTCAAAGGGGTCTGCTAGGCCATAGGAACACCGAGTTTTATACTGAATATAATGACTCTAGGTTTTTCAGCTTCCCACCTTTTGTGGAGAGCGCTGGTCCCTGCCAATCCATGCAGCTAACGACTGAGCTGTAGTCAAGTGAGACAACAACTCTCAATCCCCAGCAGGCAGCCAGAAAAATGAACTCCCTCTGGAACTGCAGCGGTCATTTATTAACTCCGGAATATAAAGGAGGGGTGTAAAGCAAACTAATTATATTGGAGGGGGGCTTTTTGGATCTGGCTTCTGAGTTGCAAAATAGATTGGGAATGGCTGTTTATTGTCAAGCCCCCAAAAAGAGATTAAGGGCAAAGGAGAAACAAGGATGTTGCTGTTATTTATGTGCTTGACCACTGGCCATTGGAAATGCGTTTCTCATTGAGTGATTAACAGTTATCCAGCACAAAGAGCAAATAAAAACCTTGTCTAGTTCAGTCAACCCCATTCTCTATGGTCTTGCTGCATTAAATCATGTGAAACTGGCTGTTTTATTTACTGTTGCTCCTTGATATCATTAGTCTGCTGTGATGTCACGTTTCAAAATCAGGAATAATTAAGAAAACATAAGAGATCTTTAACTAAAGTTTTTTTCTCTTGAAAATCGATAACTTTAGGCTTCATTTAGCTCCCTGTAGATAGATTCACATCCCTGCACAGATGAAGTTACCAAAATCAATAGAGCTTTGCTGAGGCACTGGGGCTCAGTCTGTGCCGAGCTCCTCTGACTTCATGAGCAAAGCACTCGCTGCCGGGTCCGAGCTTCCCTCTGCATTTGGGTTTGAAAAGGTTTCTCGGCTCTAGAATACACTATGAAAGCCCTTGATTAAGTCATTACGATGCATAATTCCCTGGCATGCCAAGAATCTAGTCCCAAACGGATACAAAGGCAAGTCTGCTAAGGATGAATGGGTGTTCTGGGGTTTTATTTTGAAAACTCAAAATGACACATACTGAGCTGTTGGTATGGAGTTTGCTTGCTGGGTGACCCTGCTTTGGCAGGAGGTTGGATGAGATGATCTCCAAAGGCTCCTTCCAACCTGAACCATTCTGTGATTCTGAAATTCTGTGATTTAGGTCTTGCTTTATTGCCTATAACCATCAGCACAAATAAGTGAGCTTTGCGTTGAGGTCCCTTACAATCCAAACTGTTCTATGATTATTTGAAAGGGTCTAAAAGAACTCTGCTTTCTGAAAGACAGAGCACTTTAGGGCCGGAGCAGGCACCGGTATTAGCATCATTACTAACACGCTTACAGTGTCTGTACAGGCTTGATTCCCTGGATGAACCGGGGGCTCTACACACAGCCATGGCAATGAAGTGATGAGCAAATGTAATTCAAAGCACAGAGCACTGTAAAGTTATACGATTAAAAAATGAGCTCAAAAGCAAATTTATTTCTGCTTTGGTTAAAGAATGGCAGGAGGTTTGGATAACTAGTCATGGTAGCATCAGCTTCCTCCACACTTATTTAATGGGACATCATTTCACTTAAAAAGATTGAGGGGATAGTATTACACGCTCAGACAGCACAGCGATGAATGTGGTATAAATACCTGGGGAGACAGATTAGTTAGCTATTTCTGCTCACAGCCTTCTCCTAGGAGCGCAGAAATGCCATCTCAGCACGCTTTTTTGGAGGATCAGAAAATCATAATAAACATAAGGATAAAAATATACCATGGGAGCTACAGCTAATTTCTTGCTATAATTTGCAGCAATTTACACATAATCATTGTGGGTTTGAAAATACTGCACAGTGCCAACAGCAGAGTGTCTGCTGGAATGGTGCAAATCAGAAGAATGAGAAATGCAGTTTGGGTTAAAAAACCCTCCAGAAGGGTTGTTTGGGATTTGAGGTTCTCAAGTTCTTCCTTGCAGTTGGCTTATGCAGGAAACATTATTCTACCATATGCAGTCCAGTTTCTTAGGCTATAGGTGGATGGAATGAGTTTCATACCAACTGCCTTTAGACTTCAGAGAAGTCCTACCAAACGGCAATATAGTCCGTGTTTTCCTTGTCTGTTAGATAAAGGGCTTTTTAAAAAAAAAAAATAAAGAAGGCTGTAAACGGTAGGTACTAGCACCACAACATTTTCATGCAAATACACATTTAAGAAGGTAATATAATTGTAGCAAAATTACTGAATGAGGGTTCAGAAATTTGTTTTAATAGAAATATTTATTTCCATCATATGAACAGTACTGAAATCACATTACATATTAATTTCTGTAAACATAATCTCTAGTTAAAGCTCTGTATTGATTATAAAAGAGGAAAATATCTGTACACTGTAAATTTTCATTTCTGTCATTTTTATAACTTAAAATAATTCAAAACTATTTGAAAGGGGAATAAAAACAAATGTGCCCCCAGATTGAAACCCTGCATATAAAACAAACTAAAGATGAGTTATGAACCTCCATGAAGAGTGATTTATAGTAGAAATACTGATGTTGCTACAACCTTCTTTTATAGGGTCATCAGCAGAGGGGATATCATAAACAGGCAGTAAAATGATTTATTAAAAGAATACATTATCTTCTAAAGGAAAGATATTTAATCTATGAATCACTAACACTTGACCCAGTGCAAAGGTTCCTAGCAGTGACAGGAGCAGATGCAGGCTTGATTTAAATACGGGAGAAGTCCAGGAGCAGATGCAGGTCTGATTTGAAGGAGGGAGAAGCACAGAAGCAAGCACGCTCCTGGGAGGGCTGATGCAGAGGACTGCAAACCTCCCAGGCACCCAGGTAAATTGTACCTGGTGAAGTGAGCTTGGATTTTAAAGCAATTTATTTTAAAAACCTGAGATACATAAGCTTCCCTTGGAAAATCAAATAGCAAAGAATTTAAAAGCATGCCTAACTTCAAACTGTTAGTAGCCTTATTGAACAGCTGAGATTTTTTTCGAAGGCACCTGAAGGAACTGGGCACCTATATCCTATTCACACTCAATGGAAACTCTTTACTTAAATCTTGTTTGTATTTTGAAAATCTCATCCAATGGGACTCTCTATGCTAAGTAAGGCTCAGGCATATTGCCGAAATGCTGTCTCACCACTTTTTGAATGTCTCCACCATTTAAAGTAGCTTTAAAGCACTGGTGCAGCTGATGTTGAATGTCTGTCTCTGCCTGTCTTTGGCAGACACAGATCTGAACCAAAGGTGCAGATCAATATACGAATGGACTTTGCACATGTTCACGTTGCACCCGCCACAGCAGAACAAACTGAAAGTCAAAACCACTCTTGACTTGTGGGTGCGAGGGACACACAAAGTTTTGGTTATCATATTGAGGCATGAGCTCTTCTTATTTCATGAATACTCACAAGCAGACCTTTTTTTTCTTCTTTTCTTTTTTTTTCTTTTTTCCTGCTGGCTTCAGCAGAGAGTGTTTCTGCTGGCATCTGCAAGATCTTGCTAAGCTTCTACCAAGATTTTACTTGTTCATGCTCCATTGTCTGGGAAGCTTAGGAAGCCTTACATTTCTGTGGCTCACTGCTGACAACCATAACTGTTTGTTAAAATTCTCCTAATCCTAGATAAACATTTGGAAAGGCTTATGAGAATGTAGAACATGTGTCTACACACATGCACGTGATGACACACAGCACATGCATGGTCTGGCAGTGTGTTTGGCTGCCTCCTTGACTCATGATGATGAGAAAACCTGGGATTCAGCCAAGAAGAAGCCAAGTTCTGAGTCGAGATGAGTTACAAGAGGAAGTGACGAGGCAGCAGCTGAACCCTGAGGGACACAGCCAAACCTTGCCCTTCCTATAGTTCCCTTATGTTGCTGGAGTGCTCTGGAGGAGTCATAAGGGGAACGGAATGGCTTCTCAGAGAATTCTTCTCATGTTTGAGCAATGGAGAGCCACAGTGTCCATCTTCATATGATCCATCCTCTCAGGCTTTTCTGTGTGCTGTTTTGGGAGCAGGAGAGACCTAATGGTCTGACCTGTTGGTCAGCCCTCAGTCATTCTGGGCTGCACCATACCTGAACAGTAAGCTGGAGTAGCTACTTGCTTTATTTTGTTGGGGATCACTTTGTGTTTCCACTTGGCCCAAAATCTCTCAGTTGGCCTAGAAGAATGAAAAAACCAGTTGCATCCTCCTGTCCTTCCTAGAGCTTGTCTTGTGTGCTACATCTGCATCTCCTAAGACACAGAATGTAAGCTGGCTCTAAGTCTCTCCGTCTGTTGCCTCAGAATTTGAGATCCAGCATCTTGCTACAGATATTTCCTATTCTTTCTCCATCCTAGAAGCATTAGGAGATGTTTCTAGGAGATTAGGGTGGAAGTGCTTTAGAATGAACCACTCCCAAAACTTCTTAAGAAGATGACTTCTCCAGGCTTTGGACTGGAGTCTTTGGTGCCTCCCGGCTGACAGGATTCTCCGGGAAACACACTATCATTTACGAATTTAGATCATTACCGGGGATGATTCCCAATGCCGTTGTATTTGAGTTTTTTTTTTTTTCTGCGTATAGAATGTCAAAGCACAGAAGACCTGAAGGTGTTTTCCAGACCCAGGGGGGCGACGGGGGTTTCTCCTTCCTCTGCCTGCAGCCAGGCTGGCTGCGACTAGGTGGCAGCACTCCACTGGGCAAACCCGCCTCTGCCTTCCATCACCAGCTCTCCGTTCCAGCGCAGGGAAAAGCCAGCTTGCATATTCCAATTTACAGGAAAATAGAGGGTACATAAAAGTCACCACAGCCTCCTGAAGTCTTATATCAGGGCTGTGCAGGACAGCTGGAAAGCTACAAGGGAACTGAGCCCTTCTTTTGCAAAGGAATCCAATACCGCACAAAAATCGTCCTGGTTTGGGCATCAAAAAGGGAAGAAGAAAACCAGAAAAAAAAATTTGTAAGAATTTTGTCAAGGTCTCAGACTGTTCCTCCAAAGCTCAGCTGCCTTAGAGGGGCTGACAGTTCCCACATTCACCTGGAACCGGAACAACTCTGGCAAGGCAGATGCAGCACGAATAGCTCAACGAAGCTTTTTGGCTTAGTTTTGTCTCGAAAACAATGAGATAACATCGTCTCTCACAAGTCAATTTTATGAGTATCTGTCAGCTCAGTTCCCATCTGTTCTGGAAAATAAGCCTTTTCAGGTTAGGGCAGGATGCGGAGCCAAATACACAGAGCACAGGTTTAAATCAAAGTATTTGAAGCCCCTTGCTATGCCAGGTAGCAAAGGGAGGGTTTGCATTTGAGCTTCCATGTCAAGCACGTTTCTGTTTCAAATCTTTTATTAACACGAATCGTTTATAAAAGACAAAGTATATACAGCAGAGAGGCAAAGAAGAAAGAAGCAATGCACTGTATGAGAATGCAGTCTATGCAGCACTGGGGAAATAGAGCTTGTAGGAAGAAAAGTAGAGATTCACTAAGTTAAAGGTATTCACTGATAACTACAAAATGTGAATGAAGCCTGGTAGGAGAAAGGAAGGCCCTGCCTAATGTAGAAAATGAGAATCAGAGCATTAGAAGGACATGATACAGGCAAGAGATCCACAAGCTGATTAATCATGGGCTCCGAGCTGAGCATTAGAGCTTGGGCAGACTGGGCTATCCACTCTGGCCTGACTTTTTATGTATATAGATACCTAAACTGCCATTCATGGATTCACGGATTTGACAGAGTTGGAAGGGACCTCTAGAGATCATCTAGTCCAACTCCCCTGCTAAAGCAG
>JAOXNO010000070.1:33548145-33626488 GCA_028565335.1 Limnodromus scolopaceus
GTTAGGAAGTTGTCTTCCACACACTCTAGGAACCTCCAGGACTGTTCCCTCTCTGCTGTGTTGTATTTCCAGCAGATGTGGGAAGTTGAAGTCCCCCACAAGAACAAGGGCGAGTGACTGCGAGAGCTCTTCCAGTTACCATTGCTACTGAACATCCAACACTTGGAATTGCACCCTGCGCTACATGGTATTGAAAAGCAAATGTGTCTAACACTGAAGTCAATAGGCCTGGGGCAGCTTCAACAGCCACATCCTGGGCTCTGGTCACCAATGTCCCGGCTTCCCCTTGAGATGTCTGCTCAGAGCTGCCACCCCCTCCTGGGAGCCAAGCGCTGAGCCTCACCTTGCAGCCCTTGAAGAGAGACCTTAAGTAGCAGCATCTGCACCAAAATTGCCAAGGTATTAACATTGATTTCTTTCAATAATGGTGACATAATCGTAGCCTTATTTCATCGTCCCCCTCTGAATCCTAAATGCTCCACCAATGAAGAAATACCTGCTCCTGCCCATCCTCTGCTGCTGTCGATGGTGAAGAAAACAAAACTTGTCTCCTTAGGTATCATTCTACTATTCTCATATTCAACTATTACTTATATTCACAAAAATACAGAAAGCTTTTCATTGATCATTTATTAAGAGAATCAGGAGTGACTTATAACTTCAGACTTTGCTACAAAAAAAATGGATTCTTGTGATTATTGCTCGAGTACGTCTCTCAGCCCTGCTTGCAAAAGGGATCCGACAGGAGGGAAGCTGTCTGGGTAGGGCGATGCTTTCCCTCTGCCCCAGGAACTTCTGCTCACATTTACTTGAGTTGGGAAGAGTTAAGGATTGTCACATCCTTTCATCCTTTTTTTCTGTTGTTTTTTTCATTTGCATTCCTCATAAAATGTTGGCAGTTTGTTGAAATCACTGAATATAACAAAGGCAAAGCCAGCCTAACGGCGCTCTCTGCCAAAGCAGCAGCTGCAGGTATTGGATAGAGGACACCTCTGAACTTCCAAAATGAGCTTTGGTAAGAACGTGTGTGTGGATGGAGGATGGAGGAGGGGAGAGCTGGGTTCCCACCCCCAGCCCTATCATCACATCCTTCCCTGGGGGTAACATCTAACATGAAAGTTTTTCCAGCTCACACTGCTCTCCTAAACCCATTCTCTCCCAAAGGCAAACGCAGCACCAAAATGCCTCTTTCTTTGCTTCCAAGAGAAAGTGAGGGAAATATTTTCCTGACGTGCTGCAGTGATTGATGTCTGTGCTACGCTGGTGATCGCTTGAGCTTTCAAACCCCACTGTGCATGGAAGTCTACTGTGTCATTCTGAGCCAAACTCGCAGTAAAAAAAAACCCCGAGGAGGTACTGGAAACTACCCTGGTCTACTTAATGGATGTCTGTGAAACTGTGACATCAGAGCAGCAGCATAAACCTTTGGGGGGGGCTAGTGAGGGTTAGCAACATGCTGCCACCAGAGCTGCATCTCAGTCCAGGTACGCTTTTCTCAAGTACCATTAGGTGCCAGTGCTACCCTGACATCTGAGACCTGGCCACCAGGCAAGCAGCCTTGCTCATCTTCCATAGATCTGAGCTTCAGGGAGCCCCCAGGACTAGAAACAGGCTCATTGCCTTCCCTGGAGCAAAGAAGAGCGGTTGGTGTGTGGGGCTGGGAATGTCTTTTTCTTTCAGAGAAAGAAGAGCCCTGAATGAGAGGTGGGTCAGGAGTAGAGGGATGAAGAAAGGGGGAAGGAGAAAGAGAAGGGTCTCCAAACATCAAATTGCTTGTTGCTCTGAACCCTCTGCAATGGGGTGAGATTCTCTACAGACACATCCCCACCCATTAGCAAGATCAGGTTGCCTCAGAAGAGGTTTGTAAGGAAAAGAGTGGGCTAGACATCCCTGTCCCTTCTCCTAAAAAAGAACTGCTTAACCAAAAATTTGAACCTAAGAGAAGTTGTTGTAGGCATCACGATACTTCTTTGTTACCTGTCAGGAAAGACCCAGATGGTATCACACATCACTAGCTTGGCCCCATAGTTTCCATCCCATGTTCTGACATGCTGACTGCATTAGCATTGTCTGTTGTACTAATAATGTCTTTTACAGCAGAACTCCCCATGGGGGAAAGAAATCTTTGAAGCTACCCATTCAAATCTTCAAAGAAGGACCTTGAAGAGCACTCACAGAGAGAGTGTGGGAAAGTCTGGAAAAGGGGATAATTCTATAAAGCTGGCTTTCCCCCTTTTCCATCCCTACTTGTACCACTGTTGTGTTCCCACTTTTTGCAGTTACACAAAGCTCCCCGAATGCTGAAGAAAGTTCATCCCTTCTCCCATCCTGTTGGAAATGTCTACCAGTTTCTTTAAAAAGCTGTGAACCAGAAATAGGACTGTGGATAAACAATAAGGATCGCAGCCTTGACCCCTGGCAAGGAAGAGATTGGGGTGGGGGGGAAATGGGGGGGTGGGGGCTGCATGCTCCTCTAGCATACAATTTTTAGGCATGTTTTTTCAAGCCAAATGCCTAACCTTTGCTAGCACACACCATTCTCAGCAGTTTGTAAGCCAAATGCCAAACCTTTGCTAGTGTTACAGAGCAAAAGTCCCTAGGAAATGCCAATGATACTGCTGAAGAATGTGGTAAAAGCTGGTAGATTTTAGTTGCGGAATTACACTCTTTAGAGAAATAATAAATCACTCAAGAAGACATGTTGAGCAGACACTTTTTCTTTCGTTTCCGCTGCGACATATTCCACAACCCACACAGCCATTAAGTCACTGGGTTTTTACAGGAACTCATTTGCTAAAAGCAAAAAAATTCCATCAAAACCAGACGACACAAAGCTGTGAGCACGTCCTGTGGCTGCTCATTACTGACCCTGATTAAGAGCGGCGCACAGCTCTCCACGCTTCGTTCTAGATGGAAACAGCTGAGTTCTATTACGTTTATTACTTAGCTCAAGATTATCTGCAATATGTGCTTCAGGAGTCACATCTTGGACCAGCCCAAACCAGGGTTGCTCACGTCTTGCGAAACATTGCATCTTCGCTGCAAGATCAAACAGAGGAGGCTCTCAGACCGTTCCTGGACAAGATTGATATTACCTCGGTAGCTGTTGCCAAGAGAATTTTCAATGGTGTCATGGAAGAAAAATTTGCTGATGGAAATACTAACTGGGGACGAATTATGACCATATTTACGTTTGGAGGTCTTCTCACTAAGAAGCTTCAAGAGCATGGAGTCCAGCTGACTGGAGAGGAGAGGGAGCAGATTTCTTATTTCATCACAGAGTACATAATAAACAACAAAGCTGAATGGATAGATGCAAACGGTGGCTGGGTAAGTTTCCCATTTTCCACCAAAGTCTAGATTAGGAGATTTTATTTAACTAAGGGAAACTATTTTAAC
Organism: Limnodromus scolopaceus; assembly: GCA_028565335.1. Lineage (NCBI taxonomy): Eukaryota > Metazoa > Chordata > Aves > Charadriiformes > Scolopacidae > Limnodromus > Limnodromus scolopaceus. The sequence continues at coordinate 33,551,545 of JAOXNO010000070.1, forward strand.
AGACACTGTCAAAAACATTTTATTTGGGGCTTTATTTGGTCCTTTAATATTTGATGTCTAGAATGTCTCCTTGAGACTTAGAGTGAAAGCTTTGCTTCTGTTTTAAATAGAACAATGCTAAAAGACAACTCTCCTTTTAAAAAGGCACTTGCTGTACCTGTAATAGTCAAAATCCTACAGTTAGTCTTGAATCATAGGATCATACAATAATTCAGATTGAGAGGGACCTTAGGAAATCATCTGGTCCAGCCTCCTGCTCAAAGCAGGTTAAACTAGCATGCCATCTAATTTGCCATTATTAAATCTCAAATTAAGTGGCATCCTAAGGGAGTTGGTCCAAAAATACTGAAGTCCAAGGTAAAAGAAAAATACACAGATGTGATCCTCACTGCTGAAGTCAGTTCTTTTGCTGTGGATTTCAACAAAGTCATTATTTAATCCCCCAGATCAGTTTAACTTAAACAAATCTGCAGGTAAGTGCAAATGTGGTTAAATCTTTTCTGGTTTATTTGGACTGGGATAATCCTAGAACTTCCATAAATCAGTGGTCAATGCTGAGAAAAACATGTAAATATGTGGATTATTTTGCCAAGCTGCTGAAATTCCCTTCTGCCAGTGCAGGGGACGTCCCTTTTCCTTTGCAGAGTTTCATCAAGCCAATAGTTTTTTCTTTTGCCATTAGGGGAAGCTGAGAATCAATGACATCAGAGCCAGTTATTTCCTTAGTACTTTTTTCCTTTACCTATACGTAAGTGTTACTTTCTCTTTCCACCCTTCCCCTGTTCCACTTCTCTTATATTCCCTATTTGCTATTATTTTTTGTCCTCACTTGTTTTCTAGTGCCTTACTTTTCCTTTTTTTCTTTTTGTTTGTTTTGCTCCTTCTCTGTCTGGTAGCAGTTAAAAGGTGAGAGTGAGTCATGGACCCTTGATGCATCAGATTTATTGTAAAGGGTTCTCTCTCCATCTCTTTCAAATAAAGCCCATTTTATTTAAGAGAAGTATCAACTCCTGGCAACATTCTGTCATAATACATGGCTCATCATAGTAGAATAAGGAGGCTTAAAGGAAGATATTTATATTACTACATCAGAAACACAGCACTTGTATCTTCCTTGAAGCTGTGGGCTCAGATGATACAGTTCACGTTCATTTTGTATTTACACAAGGACGGCAGAGTCTTGACTTGGAGATAAAACAAACATTCGTCGAGGTGCAGCTATTTTCAGCTACTGTTTTTAAAGCCCTATTCATCTTTTGGAGGTAGAGCTCTGAAAACCTGCCCCTCCGCGCACAATGGTGTAGTGCTCTGTTAATCTGATACCAGCAGAGAATGGTGTGATTCTTCTACACATTATTTTTAAGCTGTCCCTAACTGTGCCTGTTCTTTTCCATAGGAAAATGGCTTCTTAACAAAGTTTGAAAGAAGATCACTACTGTCTTTCTCCAAAATTACAGCCATGTTCCTGGCTGTTTTTTCCTTGTTCAGAGAGTACTACTGAAACACACGGACCTGCCATTCATGTATAATCTAGATATTGCCACAAGCTTCATTGCTAAGCTCTCCTCCAAGCAATATCAACAAGAAAATAATTTTGTTCCATCATTTTAATTTATTTGTATTTATTTTGACTAAATACAATGTTAAACATGCTATCCTAATTGCCAAACCTGAAGATGAGATCCCTCCAAAGAGGAATCGACACAGCAGCAATTCAAGTCACCCTTTCCAGGCAGGACTGCGTCCAGAGAGGGATCATTCTCCGCATCCAGACAGCTCTTGGAATCTGTTGCACCACCATGAAAAGACATGGTTTTACTGAAATACAATCCAATGGGTTAGGAAACAACTTTTAATGTCATTTGTTTTGTAAATGAAATAATACTGTAATGCATTTTATTGCAACATTTTTATAAACAAAAGGGGGGAGGAGGCGGGGGGGATTCTGTCAAGAAAAATGAATTGCAAATTCCAGTGGAAAAGTGGGCACAAGTTATTGACACAGACCAAGCAATTGTTATGGGAAGCACAATGTGTGGAAGGTAACAACTTAAAAACGTGCGCTCAGTCATTGTTAATGCAATGCTATGGGTTTCTGTGTTGTATTTTTTTAATTGCTTATATCTGCACTGAATGTTCTTTCTAATGTGTATAATGTCATCTGGCTGGACTTTTTTTAAACTAGATGTTTTAAAGTAGGCAACTACTTTTAGAATGAGAAATTTGTGTAAATACACTAAGATTTTTTAAAAATATATTAAAATATATATTTTAAAGTCTTATGATTGGTCTCATTATTTTTGGAGGACGGGAAAAGGTCTACCTGAGTAAGAAAACTCTTAGAAAAGCCATCATAGTGCTACTGGAGAATGCAAGTAGTACATGGGTTTGACCTGAAGTCCATAGATGTCAAGACCTTAACTTCTGTAATACTTCTTAATTACTATCCGGTAGCTTGTATAAGAAGCAGACAGCTTGTGGCAAAATAAATTAACTGGATCAGCTCTGACGACAGTAATTAGTGTTTTGGGATACACCACAAAACTCAGCAAATTCACAAGCAGGACCTAACAGACTTCCAGGCTTTTATAGTCTGGGGCAACTATTGTTTTGACTCAAATTCCATTTGTTTTCAAAGGTTAAACAGTAGTTCTTCAAGAACTCATTCTAGAAGGGTTTTCTTTAGCTGTAGTCTCTCCTACAATAGGGAACTCAGGCTGCCTCTAAGCACTCTTCTTCTTCTGTAGACACGTTGGAGATGAACCAAGCTGAGGCAACGGTTGGCTGTGGCACAGAACAGCATCGTTCTCCAAGAAAAATCCTCTAGACAATCGAGGCTTTAGGATACTGGGAGAAGGAAGCAGCCTCCTCATCTTTCACCTCAAGGTAAGATTTTTTTTACAGTAAGAACAATCGTTAACTGGAACAACCTCCCCATCACTGGAGGTTTTCAAGATGCAATTGGTAGGGTGCTAGATAGTTTCACCTAGGCTCCCTTTCCCATGGGACCAGGAGATCTTTTGAGGTCCCTTCCAACCTGGGCTGTTCTGTGATTCTATGGTCTAACATGGTGGGTTAAACTACAGAACACAAACAGATGTTAACACTTGCTCGAACCTGTATTGCTCCCTTTCCCTTTCCCTTTTCCTTTCCCTCTCCCTAGTGAAAACAAGAAAGATTATTTAGCAGGTATAGCAGAACTTTCAAGATAAACTTTGTTGCTGAAGAGAACACGGCAGCATCCTGAGGGCAAGGGGCAGCTAAAGAAAAATGCCCAACTCCAGAAAACCTATAGAAGTTCCCGTCAGAAATGACATTTTAAAATACATTTTGACATTTATTTATTTATTTGCAGTCTAAGTCTTCATGATAAGAACAGCAGTTCTTACTCAGTTCCTTTTTGTGCACTACTGTAAGCGCGTATCGTAGTGGCTAACTCCAGTCTATTAATACCACATTCACTTCCTTTTACACTAATCTAGTAACCTATTTCATACTGGGGAGTACAAAATTTTAATTAAATATAAAAGGCTAACCTAGCCTTTTCAAAATCGAGGTGATACAAAAATTTTAGAACTTGCATTCATGGCAAGGCCTGAGTTTAAACAAAAGAAGCCTGGATCACTAATGGTTCAGTGTGGTCCCAATTATCTTCACCAGGACAAAATCTCCATTTGCTCTGCATTTAAGAGCAAGAAAAGCAGTGATGAAATCTACCACCTGCATTCTAAACATAATAAAACGTCCGAAGATAACAGGGCTATTAGCTAAGTCTTATAAAATAGTATAGATATGCTTTGTTAGCTGTCATGGAGTTACCTATACATGACACTGGTGTCCCAGGTCCCAGGGCACTGCTGTTTAAGGGACCCTTACAGCTGTCAGGCAATGCACAGGAGAGCACAACGCTGTTCCTAGAGCTACAGCTGAGGTCAAAGAGCTGCAGAGTGGGACAGCTGATGAGTTCATCAATGCACACAGTAGCTAAATTGAGATGTCATCAAATGCCACAGAGAGCAGGTTTATGAAAGCAACTACTCTCCTAAGGAAGCATCCATTTTTGCACTTAAGAGTGGATTGGATCATTAAATGTGCCAAAACACAGCCTCCAGTGTCTCCAGACACGGCTCAGAGGGCTAGCACACCTTCCCGCAGGCTGCCAGGCCGATGGCATCCCGAGCCCCAGGCCTGTGCCACAGGGGCCACGGACTTCCCTCCCCACAGCCCCTCACCGCCCGGGCCCACCAGCAGGCGCCTATAGGGATATGAAACCGATCAGTTATGGTGATATATCCCGCTGAAATGTCATTTCCCTTTCTACAACAAAATCAGGAAAGGGGAAACCCTTTGTAATTCTCTGCAGACAAGAAAAATAACGACGGGGTTGGCAAGGCCCAGGCTGGCCCTCCGGCCCCCGCAGGGGCAGCGGTGGCCGCAGCCAGGCGCAGATGGCGGCCGCCCAAGCCTTCAGAGCAGCGGCCCCGCGGCCGGCTGACCCCCGGGAGCCCTGCCCGGCTGCGCCGCCGCCGCCTCCGGGGCCCGCCGGGGCGAGGCCGGCTCCGCGACCCGGCTCACTCGGCGCATGGAGCGGCCGGGGGAGGGCGGCGAGATGGCGGCGGCCCTGCGGGAGGCCAAGCGGGCGCTGCGAGGGGAGCTGCGGCGGCGGCTGCGGGCGCTGGGCGAGGCGGAGAAGCAGCGGCAGTCCCGCCTCCTGAGTCGCAAGGTGGGTGCGGGTTACTGGAAGAGCGGGCCCGGGGGCGGGAGGAGGGCCGAGGAGCCGGGCCTGCGCGGGGAAGCCCGGCAGGGGGTTTCCAGGCCTCGCTGGGGACCGAGGCGGTGACTCAGGGTGACAGGGCCTTCCCGGGCCTGCGGGAGGGAGCTCCGCCTCGGCCCCTGCCTCCCCCCTCATCGCTTCTAATTAACGTCGGGGGCCTCGGTGTGTGCCGCGGTGGCCGGCCGCCACCGAGTGAAACACGGGGTGTCGGTGAAACCGGAGGCGAGCTCTGTCACCGGCCGCGTTCCTCCGTGGCTCCGGGTGGGTGCTGGCCTCAAGTGTTTTTCACATCGGGGCAGGCGTTACGGACAGAAAAACCCCGCAACTGTCTCGGTTTGCCTCGTGTTTTAACTGGCTGTCGTTTCCCTTCTGTGTCTTTCCGTGGCGTTCCTTCCAGGCTGTTTTATTTCTGATGTAATTTTTGTACTTTTCGTGTAATTTTGTACTTTAAAAGGTACCGAGGAGGGTCTACCTCACAGTATCCTAGCACACATTGGTACCAGTGTGTACTTTTGAAATGTCCTGTTTGGTTTGGATTACAAAAGTTTTTATATAGATGTATTTTATCATTTTAATAAACATAATAAAATTTTATTTTGCAGTCAGTGCATGGAGTAGAGCACAGTCCTTTTTTTTTTTTTTTTCTTTTGCAGCACCAGCGGGTACTTCTAGATGTAACATTTATATTGTTATTTTCCTGCCAGAGGATCTCAAATCATGTTACAGACTTAAAACTAAGGTTTTGCCACTTCATGAGTGGGACATGGCAGCAGAGAAACTTTAGGTCCTAGGAAGTTTAAGTGGAACTCACTCAAAAGGAACTCACCTTTTTTTTTCACTGGCAATGCCTTTTTTAAAAGAGATATACATAATGTCCTACGATAATGCATTTCAGTAATCACACATTCTAGACTTAAACCTCTCAATTTTTCGAAAATACTGGCAGGCATCCTCTCCAAAAAATGCAGAGTCCTCTGCCAACTTTATAAGCACCTACCCCATGTAGCACCCAATTCTTAGGAGCCCTCAGCTTTCCTCTCACTGCTGCTGATAAATTTGGCAACAGAGTGCTCGTTTCTGCTCATAAGGGCATGCCAAAAGACACAGCTTTTGTTTGCCTTAAAAGAAGGCAGCAGGAAATATGACATAAAAATTGATATTATCTTGCCATTTTAATAATCTGACACAAATTGAAAATCCTGAGCTTTCTTGAGGCGGAGTGGCATTGCGCAAGTGGCAGAAAGTAGAGTCAGCTTCCTTGTGGGAGGGTAATACAGCAGACATGAAGAAAGTTTTTTAAAATGCTGGAAATATATTTGGAACAATATAAGGCCGAAAATGTAGCTTTATAAAATATATCAGTGCTTGCAGCTAATAAAAGTGAGTAGGTTGGTTTATAACACCTGAACAATATTTTTAGTCATAAAATCTCATCTCAAAAGGATCTTTAAATTCAAAGTGAAATTGCTTCACAGGCTGACCTAGCCACCAGTATTTAATTAGCTGCTGGATGATTATTCTTTTTTAATGTTTATGTTCATGATTAAAGTCATGCTGTTTGCATGCTCTGATTCTGCAAAAATAGCCATCAGCTGGTGAACAAAGGGCAGATAATATTTGTTAAGTGTGGAAATTTTTTCACTCTTTTCAGAAACTGCTCCGAGTCATAGCAGTTCATCTTCACACTTCTGAAAACATCCGAAATTCTGTCTTCCTGCTCGCCTGTGGTTTCACATCTTCAACCTCATTTCTTTCCATGCAGCATAATCAGTGTGTTACTGGACACGTTGGGGCAGACTGGACCTGTGTGGTGCCCACAGCAGCACTGTGAAAGTGGAGAGTTTTGTGTCTCGGTTTCTCTCTTCTCGGAACCCAGGAGAAGGTTCAGCTCTGGAGGCCCTCAACAACACGAATCATGGGCATTGTCTGGAGTCTGCAATTTTACTAAATAGTCCATTCTTTCAAACAAAAGCTTCCATGGAAATTCTGTTGTATGAGAGCTTAATCACTTTGTTGGAAAAATCCATGTATCCGGTTGGGCAAATAGCAAAAGGAAGCAAAACAGGGCTTTGAATTGTTAAGACGTTTCTATGGCCAAGCATTACCATAATTTGGTCTGGAGTGTTTCTTGGTGGTTTGGTTTGGTTTGGTTTTTTCCCTTACCAAAATATAGCCATGTTCTGACTATTTCACCTGGACTTTTAATTGCTGTGCTGAAAAGAAATTAAAAAACCAGAGAATCGTATCTCAACTTGGATAGGGGCATTTATCGCTCAAAACAGGGCCAGGGCAAAGGCTAAAGCTCAGAAGAGCGAGTTACCCTGCAGTTATGCAAACAGAGAGCGGAGGATTCGGTGCTTTCTGTTCCATAGATAAGCACAGTTTCTCAGTTGTCTGTTATTTTTGACAGATTGTTACAAGTGTGTAGAATAAGAATAAATTGCATTTAAATGAGAAGGGAGACATTTGTATTTGTTTTGTCCAGATGTGAGTAACAAAATATATAAAGTACACGGGAGTGAGAAGACAAGCTTTCAGAAACCTCCTCTCAATTTTTAATGTGGAATTCACTCTCGAATGGGGCAGAGACATAGGGAGGTATGAATCTGCTAACACTTTTACACCATATAAGTGTTTCTTATTTTCCTTCCTATATTCAGTCTTTTATAAGCCCAGCACAGAGAACCTCATGAAAATCAAAACGTGGCAAGGCCATCTTTCCTTCAAGCTCTGAAAAATGTGCAGTAATAAGATCGCCCATTAGAAGCAGGTGATGTTTGAAGTCATATATTTAAACTTGCCATAGGGAAGGCGTTTCAGGTGAAAAAAAAAGAGAGGGGGGTCTGGTCTTGGAAGACTTTGTGCTCTGCAGTCAGCTGTTCTGATGCTAATTTTCTTTTGAGTTATTATCATTGATGCTCTTCTCATTCTGCCAAGCCCCAGATGAGAGATGCAGCACATAGAAAGGGTGGAAGAAAAGGAACACAAAAGCCTCATGCTTTGCATAAGATGGTGGTTCTGACCTGCAGTATCTTTCTCCAGGGATGTTGGGCATTTGAGGATGTCTGCACTATATGGCGCAAATATTTAAAGGATGAGGAGGTTATCTCCAAAATTGTTTTGTTTTTCAGGTCCAAACCTGTGTTACAATGTTTTGTTCATTGGGTGCAAAAATTTGCCTATTTTGATTTTGCTGATGGTAGAAATGTTGGAGTAGGTAGCAAAGTCAATTTACTCTATGATGCGTGATAGTTTGTATCTCTACCCTTTTCGATGGATATTTTGCTCCAGTTGTGCGTTTATTAAAATAAAGTCAGTCTTTTTGTAAACTTTTCATCAACTGATTACATCAATTTCCCATGTAGGTGATTTGCCATCCCAAGTACCAAGACTCCAAAAGAATTGCAATCTTTCTGAGCATGCCAGATGAAATCCAGACAGAAGACATCATTAAGGACATTTTTAAGCAAGGCAAAGAGTGTTTCATCCCACGTTACAAGCCTCAGAGCAATCACATGGACATGCTGAAGTTGTTGTCAGCTGAAGATATTTCTTCCCTGACTTTGACATCCTGGAATATTCTCCAGCCTAGCGATGATGACAGTGCAAGAGAGGAGGCTCTGGCTGGTGGTGAGTGTTTTCTGCCTACATTGTGGGGTTGTTGAGCAGGAGTAGCCTGGAGGCCAGCAGGAAATAATCTTACAGCAAGAGTGAAATGAAATGTTACACTTTGGTTTTATATGTTGTAGAGGTGCCGAAGTCGATGTAAGCAGATGCTCCTTTCTCTTGCCTGTTTTTCTCTACCCTGTGGCACCCCTCTGATATGCCAGCAAGGCAGGAACGAGACTGCCCAGTTGATCCAGCTGAAGGAAACTCAGTGCTCCAGTTAAATCAGCTTCTCGGTCCCATTCATGGACATCCTCAGTGCAGTCTCAGCAAGTGTAACACAGAGGCTCATGAAGGCGACAGGGGCTTGCCAGGAGTGGCTTAGGCTGACGTTGAAAGTCAGGGGGGATTCACAGTTTTAGGATGAACTCTGAGAACTTCAGTTTGCACTGCCTGAAAGGTAGGGGACTTTTCAGGTGATGCCTGTGGGCTGACATGAGAATTTTCTGAAATCTTTGATCCTGCAAATTATATTGCATGGATGAATCACAGTGCTGATATGGAGCCTGGCCGTGCAGAACAGCTCTCTGGACTGAGATCTTAGATGAAAATAAAAGGACTTTCTTGTAGGCCTGGGTGAATATTGCAAAGTCTTTTCCATCAATATTCTCTCACATTTTAATTTTGATATTATGATGCTGTCTTAGACACTGGATTCTTCATAGGGTTGAAAAGTTAAAAGTTCATTTATATATAGCAAGTGTGTTTTGGTCCAAAAATAACCTCTCTCTTTCTTAACCTAAAATTCCCCAACTTGTACAGACTTGTAAACAAACTTACTTTTTGTGTGTCTGCATTCATTATTTGCATTCTTTTTGTAAACACATTAATATCTTCCTGAAACATCTGCAGAAATGTTTAATGTTATTAATAGAAAACTCATGTTGAACTCATGCTTGAAACCTCAGTCTGGGAAAATTTTCTCTAGGTGGAAATTTACCATGCAGACAGCTTCCGCACCTCACAGATCTACCAGCTTTTTAATGCTTGATAAAGGAACATAACATTTATATGACTCTGGTTGGTTGAACTTGGGTTTGTGTTTGCTTTGGGATGCCAATGTACTTTCCCAGAACACTTCACTGAGTTTCTCTTTTATGTTCGATCTTTACCCCTTTCCTAATTCAGAATCCTTTCTGTGTCCACGTTTTAGTTAGCAAGGGATTCCACTGCTTCATGCAAGCAGCTTCTTTACATTTAGCACTGTTACTTGTTTTCTCTTTTTTTGTCAAAAAATTGTGTATATTGGTGGGATTTAGGGGCTTTTCAAGGTAAACCTTAAAATGTCCAGGGTTCTGTTGACTAAGCTTAGTTCAGACACTTGGGACAAGCTTTTGTACTACTGATGAGATGCTGTTAACTGAATTTAACAAGTCTGTTGCAAAGATCACAGAGCAAGCGCACAATTTCAGGTAAGATGGGAGCAAGGACTACCTGGGGTAGAGTGCACTGGGACGTATTGGCTGGGGATGGCCCAGGTGGCAGGCAGTGAAGATGGGGTAAGGCAGGAGCAACCTTTGGGACTTGGCTAGTTCTGGAGCTGCTGTTATGTTCTCTGCACCAGGGTATGGTTACGGGCAGCGAGCAATGCTTGCAGAGCTACAGCAGTCACAGAGAGGGGCCGAGACAGATAGCTTGATGAGACCTTGGTCCTTTATCCCTGGACAGTTTTTGTAGATTAGAGAGTAAGTTTAGGGTTTTTTTCACTATTGTGTAATTGATTTGTCCCCACAGAAACACCTGCTACATCTCAGTGTGTCTTTAAATTCCTTTTGCTGTATTTTTTATGTCAGTTACTATATTTTTTGAACTTTGGTACATTTGCAGGAATGCAAATTACCTCGCTACTACATCCATCCTCCATTGTTGGAATTATGCATGGATGAAACATTTATCTCTGTGATGTTATCAAATACTGTGGTGATCTGAGGCATTTACATTGTCATAAGGAGATAACATGGTGTTATATTAGTAATGTTCCCATTGCTGGCATAAGTTGCTATGTAATTTCCAAGAAATACCCTGCAGGTACATAAATAAGTCATGTCACTTCTGAGTGTATTCATTTTGCATGACAAAAAGCTTAAATTCACACTGCCCTTAAAACTTCAGGCATGGTTATTGTGAATAATAGCTCAAATATAAGACTAGGTATAATTTTTGCCTAGAGTTTCCCAGTCTTTGGTGGTACTCACAAGCTATGTTGAATAGACATGGAACCTTCCGTTAGGAGATGGTCCTTTTTCTGTTGGATTAGGGTTTATGCATTTTCATCTTGCCTGTACACCACATTGTACCTTGTCAGCATAAACAAAGGTCACTGCAGTTTTGGTAGTAGAAGGTCTGTCATCTTCTTTACTATGCATGGGTGGCAGTACTTCTCGTATGAAAAGTTCATTTCTTTAGGCTAAGTGGAGACAGTAACAGAAAGAACAAAAGTGGAAGAATATTCAGATATTTTGTTTGGAGTAGCGGTTTATGCGGGTACATGACCTGGTTCATTTCCAGCTATATCTGCTGAAAGATTTAGACAACTTTTGGAGCAAGCCACTGGTACATTTTCTTAAAAGGTACCAATTCCCATTTGTATCCTTGCCCATCAGAAGCATGAAGGTGCACTGGTACTGGGTTTTTCCCAAGGTAATACTTTCGGTGAAAGTTCAGGCGGGTTGCAATAATTGTTTACAGGAGTGTAGATACCTTGCACAACTTTGGAAGGAGTAAATCAGATAAAACCATGCTCCCTGTTTGCTTTTTATCACCACTCCTACAGAAATTTAAAGGACACTTCCCCAGCAGCTCTAATTTCAATGTGGTTTAGGGAGGCGGTGTGATTCAGCGGGCTGGACATGAGTTTCCTCATTTGTAATGTTATTTATTATTACTTAAACCTGCTCTGAGAATTATGGGTGAAAAGCTAAGTTGCTACTCCAAAGAAAAGAGATTATTCTTACTGGGGCTCAAAAAAATTGTCTGGGTTGAGTGTCTCCATATGGTAAAATTCTTGGAGGTGGCTTCTTTGAGGGGAGGCAGGTGGCCAACTTTGGACTGAGACATCTCAGCTGGAAGTCTTGAACCTGAGCAAATGCCATGCTTAAATGTTCATCACTGAACTGAACTACTGACTAGTAGTTGAAGGTGTACAATAAATTATAGATAACTTTTAAAACATTCACCTGAGTGATGGGGGGAGGGGTTTTGGTGTAGATGTTTTTCTTTGGCCAAAAAATGAAGAGTTATTAGAAATTACGGCTCTGAATCTGTTTACTCTAATGGATTGTGAGGTGTTCTTCTAAGAAGTGCATGAAACAGGTTTATGTGTACAAACTTAATTGACCGTCTTTCTCTGTGTAATTTCTGCCCTGGTCTTTAAGTACATTATTACATAGTCTTTTCCCATTGGATCTGGGGTCATTCAAAGACGAACCCAGGTGCAATGACCTGGGCTTTTTGAAAGATGTAAAAGATGAACACTGCTTGCTGTTAATGAATGCTGCTAACGAGCGTGTGCTCAGTTGTTTGTTTTCTCCCTGTTCAGGTTAGAGCTGCAGGCCTTTTTTACTCTGCATTACTCAAACTTTGATGTGGAGACAGAGGTCCTCTTTTCTGTATGGGCACTCCATCACTACAGCGTTCAGTGACTTGAAGATATTAACTAGTATTTGCTGGTGGAGAAGGAGCAGAGGCTCATGATCCTGGTTCCAGCCTGGGTTGTGCAGAGGAGCTGCCCCCAGTGAACACCAACTCTTCTGCTTGTTTTTCCAAACATTATGGTTTCTTCTCTGTTCCCTCCAAAATGATAATTTCCCAGACTTGTCTCATCCTTGGGCTAGATCCCCCTTCCAAGCTTTAAGTTCTCTGCCACCATGATGCCCCTTCCCATCCTTCTGCTCTTTGCCTACCTGAATCTCCCTCTCCAAGTGTCCTTCTCTGGTCTTTCTCACCATATTCCCTGTTTCCTCCTGCTCTCAGTCCTAGCCTGTCATTTCAGAGGCAGCTGGGCCAACATAAATAGCTTGCCCCTGCCAAAAGGGAGGAGGAGATCATGTGCTTTGTCTTCTTTCAGTTGTCCTCTTCCAGACATACAAGATTCCCTGTCCCAATTTACTCATTTCCTTCCCCACTGTGCTGGCTTCTTTGTCTCTTTCATTGGCTTAGAAAAACTCCTCCTCTGTTAAGTAGTACTTTTTGTACTAAGCAGTACCATAGTTTTGTGATTGTTTCTTTTGGGCAGTGCCTGATTAAATAAGCTGCTGCCCTCTCTCCTCCACATGGTCCCCACCCATCCTCTCCTGTGCCCGCACAGATGTCCCTGCAGCCACGTTGGGAGCTATACTGGGAAACCAGTCTTGGTTAGAAGTAACCCAGCACCAATAAAAGGCTCTTCTTCTCTCAGCCACCACACAGAGTTGGCCTGATGCAACTGGTAGGAAGCTGGTGATGAGGGGTTGCGTAAACGGGTGGCAAGCCAAAAAAAATCTTAGTGAAACTTCAGTCCTCATTTCCTTCCATGTTTCAGTTCCCAGTCTTGCCCCAGTCAGCGGGACTCGGAGCAGCCAGCGGAATGAAAGTCCTTCGGAGCCCTCGCAGTTGGGAGCGGGGCTGGCAGGAGGAACTGAGCCTGCCCTGTGCTCTGTCTTTGCAGCAACACAGACTTCATGAGTTTTCCCTCCTCGTGTTTTCAGCATATTCCTGCCTCTCCATGGTAAGCTGCATCAGCTTGCTGCTCTGGATGAGGGCTGTTTTCCTCCTCTCTTCCACCCTGTTTTGGCTGGGATTTTTTAACCCAGATGAGTGAATCCCGTTTACGGTGCGACCGTATCAGTGTTAGGTGTGTGGGGTGGGGGTGAGTCGCCAGAATGGAGGGAATATCCCCTGGAAACCAGCATTGGCTGATGGAGAGAGTCGGGGGGCCACCCATGCCACTCTGACTCCACCAGCGGTACAGAGAGGGTGGCATCTTCAGAGGGGCCCAGCGTTCTCCCTGACACATCTTCCCTAAGCCTCTGCAAACAGCAGGTTTTCAAGCATTTACAACATTGTATAAGCCCAGCTCAAATGGATTTGAAAGGGGCTAAAGCCATGTCATTGACACAGAGGGTACTACGAGCAAGATTGCAAGTTCTTGCCTCAAAGCATGAAGCAACAGAGCTTTCCCTGTCATTGTTTTTTTTGGTAGCTTTGTTCTTAGAAACCGGTGAACCATTCGGCCTGAAATAAAAGAAACATATCCCACTGCCTTAGTTTGGCATAAATACCCAGGCTGAAAAATGGCAGCACCTAAAAATGTAGTTTCGTATATGTAATGGGGAATGCTGAATAATCTGCTACAACCCTGCTAAAGCAGAATGTATTTTTTCTCCCAGAAGTGAAGGTATTAACAATTGGACTTCTATATTGTAGTTGCGTTTGGAGACTTCTGGCATTTTCAGTACTGGAAGCTTTGGTGGCCAACTGATCACAATATTAGTGTTGAACCTTCAAAATAATTAGTGAAATATTAACCAAATCTGTGCTTTAAATGACAGTATATTTATCAATAATAAAGAAAGATCCAACTTTCAAACAAAGTAAGGAAATATTAACATATGTCTAGCAGCAACTTCTTGCTGTTTCATTTTCACATAACCCTTTGGAAGTTGGCTTGTGAGGTTTGGGTACTTAGATCTTTCTGTCCTTAATAATTTCCAGAACACCTTGAGACTTGCTGTTGCATAAATTACAATAACATGGTGGTAGTAGAAACAGACAGGGACAGTTTACCTGAGTGGACTGTACTTGGTTTATGAGGGCTGTTTATTCCGGCAAGTGTGACCCTCTTGTAAGGAAAATGCTGGCTACCTCTGGCTACAGTTCCTCACAATGTCAAGTAGTTTGAAATTATTCCTGAGTGACTATTTAAACTTTGCCATTGGGATCTGCCCTGCAGAAACATTTTAGTCTGCAGAAGCCTCTTTTTCACCTGTCTTGAAACTCCTGCTATTTATTCATACATTCAAAGAGGCTGCATTTTCTGCCAGGACTGATGGCCTTGTGATGCCATCAGCATTCTTAGTTATTCCAAATTTTAGCACAGTTCTTCAGAAGTGTGACTGAAGTGGTGGCAATACAATCTTAAGAGGAATAGGTTTAACTTACACCTGCGAAATAAAATGGGATGTTAAAAAAAGATAATGGGTTGGATCCCCCCCACCAAAAAAAAAAAAAAAAGAAATGGGAGGATTTGAAATATGAGGCACATTAGAGTTTAGAAATGAAAAAACGATGTGAGGAGAAAATGCCATGTCTTGAAGCATAGGGAAAGTCTAATATGCTATTTCAGCTCCATTAGATGTATGGCGGTACATGAAGGCATAATAAGACCATACAAAATGATGCTAATCATTCTGAAAAAAGACATGTAGTAAATAATGCTCAGGAGTAACCGTGAATATTTAAATGAGATATATGCAGATTGGAATGTATCTGGAATAAATGAAATATGGGTATGTGAAAAGCAGAGATGTTAAATACTACTGCTTAGGAAAAAAAAAAAAAAAAGAAAAAATACCCCAAACAAGATTGTAAAGTGATTGAGGGTACATTAGGTTTTCTTTTCCTTTGGGAGACTTGATTAAAACTTAAAGTACAATATATGTCAAGGGATAGACTATAATTTAAAATCTTTTTACACTGGTCATAAAAAAGAAAACCTGAGAGCTTGGAATGAAAAAAAATTGAAAATCGAGGCTTTGCTCTTAATGTAATTTATTTTTTAATGAAATGATTTAAAGTTTGGAATGAACTTCTGCTTGGAGACAATGAGCCATAGTAGTTTGATATGCGTAAGGAGAACAAATTCAGTGCAAGTGAGGCATTAACATTCTGGTGATGAGTCTTCTTGTGGAGGGAGGATGCTTCCCCTCACGAGGGCAGGATGAGAGCACTGGACATACAGTCCAGCATCATGAGTTTTACAAGAGTCAGGAAATCTCACAACTTGTAGCTGTGTAGCAAGAACTGAGTTGTCTTCCAGCCTCTGCAGCTGCAGTCCCGGGCTTATCCCCTTACAAACAAGATCTGGTTTTTCTGTACCTGTGAGCATTCAGAGCGTTCCTCTAAGCATCTAATATTATTTGTGTTAAGCCCTTGGCTCCGCTGCCTGCTGACAGCTGTGAGTTATACTGATTAGTTAATTGTAATGTGAAATATTATGTTCCTTATTATGTTAATATTATATTATGTTCCAACGCTATGTGAAATATTATGTTCCTTGTATTCATTTTAAATTTCCTGCTTTCAGTTCAAGTGATACCTCATTCTTCTATGATGAGAAGTAAATAAGGGTGTTTGACTTAGTTTCATTATTCATTGTTTAGTTAAACCTGTATTATATCAATTGTGGGTTTTTTCTGTCAGACTTCATCCGTTTTCTTGTTCTCATGTAGAAGCTTTTCCAGACCTCTAAGAGTCCCAGCCATTGCTCTTTCAACCTTTGCAATCTCTCTGATGTTGTTTTGGAGAAAAGATGACCGAGAGAACATTTTATGCCCAGGTAAAGACATACCATAAAATATACGTAATGGCACTGTAGAGGTTAATTTTTTCTGTATATACCATAAAGCTGCTTTTCAAATCAGCTCACTGAGCAGATCTCTTTTACTGGTTTCCACACAGGTATCCCACATCAGTGTGTCATTACAAAAATACCTGTTCCAGTATTAAAGATCCATAAAATAATTTTATGTTATTCTGTGTAACATGTTCTGTAACAGGTAGAGCTAGGAAAATAATTGCTCAGAAATAAAATATTTCAGGTGTTGGACCCAGCTGTGGTAGCAACTGTTTCCCTCAGGGTTTTTCTGCATCCCAGCCTTCAGTTGAAAGATGTGGAACTCCATTCCCAGCGCTGGGCTGGCTTCCCCCTGCAACTGGTGTCTGCCCTTCCCTTCAATGTCTGGACCAGCTGCCACGACTCTCTGAAACACATTAATATCAGTCAGCACCCAGTTTGCTGGGTGAACACAGACACTTTTGGCTGAGCTTCTCCCCTTGCTTCTGTTCAGAAACAGGTACTGCACGGTTACAAAGCGTCTCTTTCTTTGAAAAGCTTTTGAAAAAAATGCTCTGAAATGCAAAAGTTGATGTGTTTATGTGACATCACTTTGTAATGCCCTTTGGTGTCCTTGTATCCTGAATTTCCTCACTGCAGACTAAACTGTGAACACTGTGGGGTTTAATTTTAATACTGCCTGTGCCAGGTTATCCTGCGGTGAACCTGGAGGGCTGAGCGCTCTGGAACGCTACAGCTTTTTGCTTTCATAAAGTTCATTAAGGCTTTAAAAGAGTGCTTTTCCTTGTAATCATCTTAAGTGTCACATCCATGTTTGCCTGCTTGCAGAAAACATTCTCCTTGCACTCAGCAAAACAACTAAAAAGATTACTTCGTCTGTAATCAATTAAAGTTTAAAGAGAAGTGAAAGCGACATAGGCAAGGGCTTTAAATTCACTGCAAGTGACTCTCAAGTGTTTTGTTTCAAAGAGGGCTAATTTTGTTACAGTGAGTGCGAACAGTAGCATTGTCATTTTCTTCATACTGTTTCCTAGAGACAGGAGTCTCTCAAAAGCAAATAAGAGGTTAGGTTCACCTCTTGAGCGTGGCCTGAGTCTGTACAACAAACTTGTACAGGAGAAATGCAAACATGCAAGTGTCTGTGACTGCAGTAATTAATCCAAACAGACATTTGGATTAATCCAAACAGACAGACAGTCTCCCTTTCTTTTCATTTTTGGAAAGGAAGAGCCAGCACCAAGCTCATCCCAGTGCGTTTGTGCAGATAATCTGGACAATCTGGAGAAGAGAAGTAAGGAAGCTTTTTCCTGCTGCCCACCTGCGTACAGTGACGGGACTGAAGATACGGTTTGGTGACAAACTGAGCCCTGCCCGCAGTGGCCGGTGCCAGAAGGGACAGTCCTGCTGCATTTTTGCTTCCAGCTCAGTGCTCCCCTTGTCCTCCCAACCCTAATGCCATCTCTAGTACTCACTTCTGAGCAAATTCAGCTCATGAATTTGGCATAAAATTACTACTTTTTTTTCTTTCTTTCTTTTTCCTAGGATTGGTCTCCTGCCAGCTTAACGGGCTATTAAATCAGGTCAGCACTTTTCCACCTACAAAAGATTTGTCTTCCTGGCACAGTTAATCCCCAACTGTCTTTGTTGAGATTCAGAATACACTGTCATTTCCCTGGTACGGTGGGGAAATTCCTTAGACCTGGCCAAGAGCCACTGGCTCTCAGCGAGTGGGAAACTCATGCTGCTGTTTCCAGTGTAAGGATAACTCTTGGTCTTCATGTTTGGCATCATAACTGGACGCAGTTCGTACTTGTGCTGGCTGTTGTGGACCTGAGATGGGAATCAGCTTTTGGGGAGTAGAGAGAGGGCAAATTCCTGTTCAGGAGTGACATGAAGCCCTTTGCCGGCAGGTGTCAGTATTCCATAGATTTACTATGGAGCATTGGTGTCATTTAGGCTGCTTTCCTGTAATTAAAATCTCATCCAGGCATTGTAGTCACACACACAGGAGAACAACTGCTCCAGACTAATGTCTCCAAAAAGCAGGGGTTGGAGTGAGGGAAGTGCAGGATTCCAGGGACAGTTGTTTTTTTGGTTTTTTTTTAAGCTGTGTGAGCTTAAAAAGATAAAAGAAAATCTCATGATGGAAGAAGCAGGATTTCTCAGCTGTTGTGATGTTAACACGTTTGACACTAACAATGAAGGTGCCATCACCTCCAAAACCAGCTGGCTCTACCTGTTCGATCAACCCTGCCTGTAAACATGCCTGATGTTCCCATCGAGTGGTGTAATTCCTCGCAGGAGTCAGGTTTATGCACTGACAAAGAAGTTGATGTCTTCACTGTTTATATTTCGCAAGCAATTCTGTCTATTTTACGATAGGCTATCTGCTGAGTGAGTCAAAGGGCATTGGAAATATTGATAGTGATGCATGATGTATTGAAGAAATCCCCAAATGATTCACTTCTGTCATAGTTTGATTTAAAAATATCCAGACAGCAGCATGCAAAAAAGGACCAAGAGTGAAGAAATGAAGTAGTGCACATGCACATGTTTTGAGTGGAAGTATTTAAATAAGTGCTCAGATAAATACGATGGTAAGTGTAACCGATAAGATCTTAAAGCATATCACGTAAATACACCTAAAGATACACAAAGTTCCCTGTATTTTAGGCTGCAGCAGTGTTATGTCAGTCCTGATATAAACAGTTCAAGCACCAATGCCTTGTGCGTTTCCCTAAAGGAGCAGATTTGCAGTCAGCATTTGCTGATTTAACAAGATGTTTTGATGTGCTGTAAAGTGGTTCTAATGCCGTTTGTCCTTTCTTTGGAATTGCTCCTTGGTACATGTTGTTTCAGGGCATTGTGGTGGTTTAAAATCACAGGAGAACGCAGGTGCCTTTGAACCAAACATTTTTCGTTCCCTGTATTTTCCCAATCACGCTGTTCTAACTCTGCTCACATATCTGTCTGAGTATCAGGACTAGATAAGTAATTTCTCACAAACTGATTACTAAAGCAATTTCTAAGCAATTATTTCCTTTACTCTGAATTTGCAAAACCAGACATTTTTGTAGGTGGCATTAAGTGATTATGGTTTATTTACGGGGCTGACGCAGACTTGATGAATAATAGTGAAATAGAAAAGTTCTTGTTCAAATTTTCTTTTAGGTAGACATTTGGCAAATTCTGAAAATGAGACACTAAACCTCAGCTGACTGTTAAACCTCAGGGGAACTGAGTGTGATGGTTGTAGCCTCGCATAGTCTTCCCACGTTGTGAAACCAGCCAGAATTCGAACACAAGTCTTAGCCTTATACAGTAGCTTCCCTGATGACACATGAAAGGATATTTATTTGCAGAGCAGGATGGGTTTGTTTGCGCAGGGCTGATGTACTACACCTGATGCCATGCAGTACACTTTACCTTTCAGATGCATTGGCAGTAAATTGATAAGATTTTGGTTTAAATTAATTCAAAATAGGAGGGTGTTTGCTTGATACAGCTTAGCAGCATAGGAGCTGATCAAATGGCTTTATTAGTGTGTTTTGCAGGTTTAATAACGAGAGAGTGGCTGCCACTCCATTGTTTTAAACCTGTATGACTGATGGCTATCATGTAGCTTCTCAGGGAGAAGTATAAATATTTTATTCTGCTGTAGTTCAGAAGGGCAAGTGTGAACTGTGGAGACCAATGTTTCATGCTGACACAAAGCACTGACATGGATGAGTAGACAGATAAACGCTGAGTTGCTCGGTGCTTGTTTGTAGATTCTGCTGATGGTTCTATTTTCTGCAAAGTATTTTATTGAAGTAATAACAGAAGCTGTCTCAGTCATGCTACTAGACCAATTACCTGGGGCGCGTGGATTGTAGAGGAGATAGTCTGCTTGGCATCTCTGTGGATGTAAAGGGGTCGATTGGTGGGTTATGGGTGTGCATGGATGTGGGTAGAAAGTTTTTTAGAAGGCAAAAGGACACAAAACCTTCCTGGTGCCTGCAATTCCCATGCGAAATAGGAGAGAAAATAAAGCAAGTGATTGCCTCTGATGTTAAAAGCATTTCTCCTTTGATGAGGTGAGCATTAGCCTTGAGGGCCTCACGGTGTGCCCCATAGCAGGAGACCATGGATGGGATTTGGATAGGATACTTTGATTTTTGATTTGTGTGCTGGGCTAGTGCGTGCTGGGTAACCAGTGAGCATCTCTCTGGCTTTCGTTCTACAACAGATGCCCATGAATAGTTAGCAAACAGTGAGTCCTGCTGAAGTGCTGTGGTACTGCACAGTCAAAGGTGGTCACACAGGGGAAGCACCTGGAGGAAGAGCTACTGACTGCGGCGTAAAATGGGCTGGTTTTTCAGTCTAATATGAAACACAACTTTTTGTCTTATTAGGTAGCTGTTTGGGATCATAAGGAGACTACAGAGTGAGCACTAGAAGAGAGCAGTTTATGAACAACCAACAACAAATATCTACAAGAGAAAATAAGTGATTTTTCTCAAACTTGTGTCAGTAACTCGGGATACTTTTCATGTAGTTCCCAAGGCTTGTGCAGAGGGGATTGGTGGGGGCAATGCTGATTTACAGGAACTTGAGGACCTGATCCTTTGTATTGTAACTTAGGTTTCCAAGGAGATAAGGATTCATGTGGAGCTTCTGATACTCACTTTCAAAGGCTGGATCATGTGAGCAAATAGGAATTATCAGATCAGAGGTTCCATTCTGTTTAAGGGATTGTATTTACATTTTAGGAGACTGGCTGGGGCAAAGTTAAGCAACATGACTATTTATGTCTGCCATCCCCTGTGTTACTGGAAGAAGTCAGCATCGTTGTTTTGGATGAATGACTTTTTTTCAAATGCTTATCAATTGCAGCAAAGGGTAATGTTTTTGTCTCTTTGCTCATTTGATTGGGGATATTACAGTATCTGGCATTTCTGGAGCTCAGCTGGGGTAACGAGCTGGTTTCCTCTGGAGGCAATCCCAGCCCTTCCACCATCTACACACCTCAGTAGGGTCTGGATTAGGCCTGTAGCAAACAGATCTGGCTTTTCCCATTTTGACCTTATACTGAGGCCGGTGTGTAATAGCAGAGATGATACACTTGAAACCAAGGACAGGTTTTTTCCAAAGGGCAGAAAACTTTTATCTGGAAGGAAATACCATGCTGTTGACAACCCCAGTAGTGGTGTGAGGGGCACCCGGGACATTCTAGGGAGAAGGCTTAATGCTAGTTATAAAGGGGAAGGGATTTGTTTTGCTGCAGCATAATTGAAATATTTACTTCTGTGGAGTTGTTTTCCCTGAGGTCTGGTGATTAACCCAGACCACAGTGTTAGGTGCTGCGTAAATAGAGAACAAGATGATGATCAGTGCCCTATAGAGTAAATGTTGAAAGGCTGACACCTACCCAAGAGGCCTAACTATGCTGATGCTGACAGTAATTAAAGTTACAGTAATGGCTCTGTCATTAGTTAGAAATTTTTGAGTTATTCCAACTCATTGGCCCCTACCCTGCGTATCACCAAGGCTGATACTTCCAATGTTAGGATCAAGTGACTGAAGTTGATTTTTTCTTCTGTGCCAGGATAGCAGATACGGAGGCAGCAGATGGTTACCACACTCTTTCGTTCTGAAAAGTAAGGTTCTTCTACCAAAGGGTTTGGTTTTTTCCTCCATTGTTGTCCTTGCTAGATCAAAAAAGGACCAAAGTAAACTTTCACTCCTTGTAAATGAACAGCTTTCAAGTTTTTGTTAGCTCCACAGAGGTTGTGGGTAGACTGTTCTGACACTGTTTAGGTCTGCATAACAGCATAAACACTCCTTTCCCCTAAACAGAAAGCTGTTCTCGTCCTGGTTGTTCTGGCCCTGCTCCTTATGTAAACCTTTACACCGAGGAGAGCAGGAGGAGTCCCTGACCACCGCCGCAGAGCGAGCTGCGCGGGGAGAAAACCCAACCGCTGAAGAGCCCGTTCCTGCCCAAGGTACCAGGCTGGGAGGATCAAGCCATCCTCCTGGGAACAGCATAAACGATGCGTGAACTTCTCTGCTTGAGGGAGATGCTCAAACTGCACAGCTGCTGCTGTGAGGAGCTGATTGCTGTCCCCCTCTGGTAGGCTTGAGCTCAGACGGCCTCTGTGCCGCGAGCATGATTTTTATGAGCACGTTGCCGTTCTTTACAGGGACGCAGGAGCTGCTGCAGCTCGGCCTCTGCCTCATCCTCTTGTAAGTGCTTTGGAGGCAAGGATCAAAAGAGTCCTGGCTCCTTCTTTGATGGGTCTCAGGCACTTTGCTGTGTCCCCAAAGCAAGCGACAGTGAGGAATGAGAAGATGGGATGACAGAGTATTTCATTTTCATCTTCCATTAGGCCCTGTCTAGCTGTGCAGGGAGAGATGAGTGACCCCACACAGCAGGTGGCAGTGGGCTGGTGGAGCCTCTTCAAACCTGGGAGGAGAGGGGCCATGCTGGCTACTCCTTCTGAGGGCAGAACAAGTCCCCAGCAGTCTTTATGTGACCCGTATCTGTGCAGTTTGATGGACTCTTCTATAATTAACCATTGTCAAGAACACTTCTGAAAATGCCGGCTGGCATTTCAAATAGGAACATCAGATTAAGGAGAAGAGAGGTAATGAGGTGCAAGGAGAAAATCCTTCCCTGGGGAACAAATCAAATCTGATATCATCATGAAGGGTAATGAGAAATGCGCTGCCGAAGTGAGGAGATTCACCGCAGCTGCCTAGAGGAAGCGAAACCGTGTATTCCTATTTAAAACACCAGAGAGGGGATGCTAATGTTTTGGTCTGCTGGTTAAGTCAGGGGACGTGCAGCTTGCACACCTGCCTTTTGCGTGTAGTTTTGCCACACATTTCCTGAGTCCTTGGGCAAGTCATTTCACTTCTCTGTGACATAAGGTACGTCTACATAGATGTTCAGAAGTCTGCGCCAAGAGAGTGTGCCTGTACACCCACATGGCACGTTCTGGAGCTGTGGCTGTATCTACACTGCTAAATAACACAGGGCTAAGTGACACAGTCTAGTCATTTCCACACTACACAGAACTTGGCCTCTCTCTTCTTTTTTGGCCTCACGTGGTACCTCTGTGGCCCTAAGGCAATATTGGGGATTTTTTTGTTTTTTCCCCAGTTCGTACTATCTTTAATAATACAAGGCCTTATGGCAGAGCTTCACAGCGGTATTTGTGTGGCATCAGTCTTAGGATTTCTGTTGCTCATTCTGGCATGTGGCAGGAAAGCCTGTGTATCTGTCTGGAGGAGCAAAACCAGTTTTGTTGGTGTAGGAGGACTGCACCGAGTGGAAGGAGCCAGACCTGTATGCTTCTGGTTTTTACTACCCGTGGGAATCCTGTCCCCTGGAGCAGGGATGAGTGTCACTGGGACTGGCAGTGCCAGGTAGTGTGCTGACAATTAAACAGTATTGACCACCTGTGATCCTGTAAATCAATTTGTTTTCTGGCCCGGCTGTATTTAGCAGTATAAATGAAACCTGTGTGGCCGTGTCAGCATGGCTGCGCGCCCACATTGATAGAGAAGTCAGGGTATATTATTTCACGCACGGCACTGCACAGTTGAAGGAGCTGTGGCCACAAGAGCTCATGTCATAGATAGAGCAAGTATTAGGTGACTGTCATCATAATTGCCAACCTTACTGGGATACCCAGTAGCTTAATTAAAGTATGTAAGAAGCGTTGATATTCTCTACATAGAAGCTGGAGCAATACATCGTTGCTTGGGACAGTGTTTTGAGCTTTTAGCAATCTGCAGACCACACAGATATTCCAGGAGAAGCACCCATTATCTATAGCAAAGGCCTCTGGACTGTGAGGGGGCTTTCCTGGGCTCCTGGCATGTAGGCACAGGACCCTGGGGGATCCAAGATCCACCAGTTGAAGACTACAGACATGGGGGACAGTGGCCATTACAAGGAGAGGGATAGAGGTAGGTGGCTAACGTGAGACCTCTCTTAGTGTGTTTTTCGAGGCACTAAAAACTGATGTGGTATTTGATGTCCCAAGTACTTGCTCTGTCTTCTCAGGGACAAGGATGCCATTTCACACAGTGGTCTGTGGGAGCAAGGGGAATAGGATGTGAGAAAGGAGCAAGACTGCAGGGCATTCTAAGTGGCGACCAGTGGTTCTGTAGGGCTGGAAGAGCCTGGGAGCACGAGCGCCTTGTGCCAAGAGGGGTGAAATGTTCTTACACTCAGCTGCCATCCTGTTGATGTACGCTCACTGCTGATAGTAATCTTATGTGTCTGCAATCTTGGTCTCATCTGTGTCTGCAATCTTGGTCTCATCTGTGTGTCACCTCTCATCCTGTGACAGCTCTTCCCCCGCGCTGCCGCAGGCACCACAAGAGGTTTTGTTGCTCCCCAAGTTACATAGTGGGGAAGTGTTTTCTCCATGCAGCTCTCTGCCATTCACCCTAGCTCCCAGGCTGGGATTTGGGGCTAATGCTGCTTGAACTGCCCTTGGGCTCCTTGCAAGGTAGCTGTATCATTTCTCTACCGAAAGTCTTGCTTGGCATTTTACTTAAATCATGTGCGGTGTGAGCTACATGAATATCAGACAGTGTGGTGTGAGTCAGAGCAAAGGCATTTGGTATCACAGTGCTCCAGTGGAAGAAAAATATAAGGGTAACTATTACTGTATTTACAGCATCATTTTTCATATTGAGATTTGCACAAGCTTGTTTGAGTTATTCAGCATAAAAAAAAATCCATGATTGTAGAGGAGCTGACTCATTAAAACAGACTCTGTTTCTGTAGAGTACCCAGAATAAAACACAGTGCTTTCATACATCTCAATTCACTCGAGTGTGCCCTGTGCTATCAGTTAAACTGCATAGAAAATATCTTTCTTCCCTGCAGTGTTCCTGCCAATTCCCTCTTTCCTTAGCACTTCCCCTGACTTGTTTTTTCCTCTCTGTAATACAGATATAAGGAGAAATGGCACCTTTTAACTCTGCAGATTTGCCCCTTGTGTGCATTCTTACCTGCCAACAGTAGCGACTGCAAATGTTTCTTGCTTTTTGCCATGAGAGTCCCACAAAGTGAAAACAGCTAAAAAAATGGTAAGGCAGAGTGTGTTTCTTTCTGTGCATCGGTAATGTTGGGTGCACATTGGTTTATGGACCATCTCAATACCCATGCAAAGCCCATGTGAGGCAAATGATGGAGAGGGTAAGTAGTGAGCACAAGGGTAGCTTGGGGAGGATTTGACCTGTAGAATCCTTTACTGACCATGCTAACGGGGAGATCAGCCAGTTTCCAGGTCCTAATCCATAGCCCAGACAATGGGCAATTTTTACTTGCAAACAGAGATGCGGCATGGTCCATCCAACATGATGTACATCATGATTCCATGAAAATGGCCTATTTTTTCAGGTGAGACCATACTTCTGCCCTCGTGCCTCATTCCTCTTTGTTTGTTGTTTGCCATTTGCCTGTTCTATGAGTCAAAAGTTGACTGCAGTGTGGTAAAACACTCAGATTCCCTTTTGTTTCAAGCAGTAATGTTCTGTGGTCTGCCCTTTGGCTAATTCCCTCCTCTTACTCCTCTGACCTCTTTAAAAAAAAAACACGCTTCTTAACTGTATGATGCCAGATTTACAAGACAGATCTTCTCTAAGCATCTCACACTGCGTTGCCTTCCATATTTTATATTTATGTTCTAATTTAGTCATCGGGTCATGATGGATGGGTATTCACATCAGTGACCCTTCTCTGAATGATGATCGGTGGAAGGAAATCTCCAGGAGTCTGGGAAGTGTGTGCAAATGAGTTGGTCTTACATGAACTTTTAACATGCTCTTCCGGGCTGAGTTTGGAGCTGATACGTCATCTCAGATGGGATTCCCTAGAAACTGAAAAGCTCTTCTTAGCTCTGCCTCTTCCAGTACCTGCTCCCACTCTTCTCCTTGCATGTTGGGCATCGTTCCTCAGCTGTAGCTCACTACAGCTGAGGAACGAGCCCTGGTGAAGGAGTAGAAGCTCATTATAGAAATGCTGCTCAAGGCTAGGTATCGTTCCTGTAAGAAGGAAGAAGCAGTGGACTGAGACCCAGTATTTGCTTTCTTTCCAGACTTGTGTCAGCTGCGTTTTAGTCTGTGCTGGCTTTCCACTACCCTTCTTGCTCTTCTCTCCATAAGCGTCTGTCTGCTACAGCAGCAAGGAATGAAAGACTTTCTTTGCATTGTGGAACTAGGGAGTGGGGTGTTCCTGAGTTGGGCAGTCAGTTCCAGACCAGCCAGGCTTGTTTGTTTAGAGGATGTCCTTGCAAGACTTCTCGCACTTAACGAACAAGCCTTGCATGAGTAATGGCAATCTGCACGCTGGCTACCTCCATGCCTGGCCTGGCAGCCCCATTCCTTTGCCTGTCTGGCAGCGATGGGGATCAACTCCTGAAACAACTGGGCAGCCAAGCGTAAATTGTAGCTGGCTACCTGGCATGATGCCATTCCCCATCCGTTCACAGAGTATGAAGAAAGCAAGAAAAAGGGCTTAGCTCACCTTGCCTTTTTTTTGTCAGGACCTGGTTGGTGGGGTCTTCTGCCATTCTGCCAGGGTTTCACCAGCCGGTTGGGTCTGTTTTGTCCAGATGATTGGTGGTTTACGCAGCTTTTTTCAGTTTTTTAACTGATCATGAGTTGCAATCAGAAGAGTCTTGAGGAGCCCATACATCCCTCCAGAAGGAGGGGTATTCAGAGCAGGCAAGCAGAACGCCTGTGTGTGCTGCTGGAACAACAGTGAAAATTGCTGGGGGCTCAGGAAGTAAGTCCTTTGGGAGAAGAGGAACCTGACATCACAAAGAGACAAGCCTTCAAATCTCGATCTTGACAGAAGAGGGCAAATACCCACTTTCAGAATATATTGTGTTCAAAGCTCTTTGGTTTTAGGAGGTTGAATGAAGGTTCATGACATCTTACAATTGTGTCAAGAAGATGCTCTCTCTGTCTTAAGCGTCTTTTTTTCACTCTTTTTTCATTTTCTATTTTTGTGTCTGATGTTGAAGTTCATTTGATTTTCTGATTCCTCCTGCATTTAATTTCCCCGAGTTCAATCTCTGCCTGGATTTAGAGTCATAATCATTAGTATTTGGAAGTGTGGGGTTAAAATGATAAAATAAATTTGTTATAAGGTAAGTTTTTTTCCTTCTAGCTTTTCAAGGTCTAATTATTTTGCAGCTGATCTAGTATGCAATTGATAAGATGAAAATGTAAATTTACAGGTTTAGTATTCAAAGTATTTTTCATCTGATCAAAGAGAGGGGAGCATATCGCAAAACACAAAGCTTGCATTTTTGCAAATGTCTGAAGGTATGTGGATTTAGTCAAGCTATCCAGAAATCCACAGGGCATCCACTAATGTTTTTTTCATTTTTCTACAGGGGGTCTTGACCTTATCTTCATGCCAGGCCTTGGGTTTGACAAAAAAGGAAACAGATTGGGAAGAGGGAAAGGTTATTATGATACCTATCTTGAAAGATGTATGAAACATCCCAGTGGAAAGCCTTACACGATTGCCTTGGCTTTTAGGGAACAGATTTGTGAATCAGTGCCTGTGGCAGAAAATGATGTCCAAGTAGATGAAATCCTTTATGAAGACTGCTGAAAGTATCTTGATACCAACCTACCTTCAGAGT
Organism: Limnodromus scolopaceus; assembly: GCA_028565335.1. Lineage (NCBI taxonomy): Eukaryota > Metazoa > Chordata > Aves > Charadriiformes > Scolopacidae > Limnodromus > Limnodromus scolopaceus. Next base: position 33,579,197 of record JAOXNO010000070.1, read on the forward strand.
GACCAACCAAAGACATCAAATCCATCAGTCATGACTGTTTAATAATCATATATGACTCTGGGAGCAATAAAATACCGTATTTGTGTTTGAACAAAAAAAAACCCCAAACAGTATAAATGTGGTAATAGTAGTGAGGATTGCATTGATTTGTTTCTAATTAGCAAATATCTAGTGTGAATTCTTATTCTAGAATCAATAGAAACAAGAATGTGTGACTGTTTATTACAGTAAGGACCATTTCTTATCATCGTATTTTTGAGGAATGAGCTACTTGATACTTAACGGTTTTATTATTCCAGAGAACTGTCTACTAATGCAGTTCTTGATCCATTCTGGAATTAGATACTTGTTATGGTAAAAGTTCTTAGCACTTAAATGTTATGTGCATCCATGAGCAAAACAAAAAAAATGCCACATAAGTCCTATAGTAAGCTGGGGGAAGAATGGTGTTTGAAAAAGCCTTAATTGATTTTTGAGTATACAAAAATTTTACTGTTTACTTGGCTTCTTGAAGTTCTCGTAAAATAAAAGGAGTATCTGTTAACAAAAAAAAAGATTCATGTCCATAGCGTTGGTATATGGTTCTTTCCTTTATCTGAATACAGGGTTTTAATGTAGTCTAAAATGTGGTCAGTGAGTTCTCCATCTGGAGAAAAACAGCTCTTTTTTTTTGTAAAATAATATTCAAAATTAAAGTTCTATAATTTTGTACATGGGCCATTCATAATGTCCCCAAATACTGTGTGAAGTATGGATACTATGTTAAAGGATAAAGAGATGCTAAGAATTACAGAGAATAGGTTTTATGGATTGAGTAAGTTTTTGGGTGGAAGGGGGAAGGTTGTTTATTCTCCAGTTCTCCAGACCATCCTGGATATCAGGAAGAAGATAGTGAATTTTCCTCTGCATGCTGTCCTCGTAGTAATAGGACACAATATTTCCAATCAGGATCAATCAAACTGTCAAAATTTTGTGTTTCTTCTTCAATGCAACTTCACGTTTTCTATACGTTTAACTTCTCCCTCAATCAATAAATCAGTGCATTTATTTTCACCAAACTACTCTGTGTCATCATTAAAAAATCCAAGAACTCTCAAGGACCAGCTGAGGAGCAGCTTAAAGACTTCCTCAGCAATGACTGTGTTTTTGAACAAAACCTTGCCTACAGCACGTATGAACCTTTTCATCTCAGAATGCTTGTATTCAGTTTTATTTCCATTTTGCCAGTACAGTAACTAATTAAATCTTCTTGCTGTGGGGTGAACATACGCTTAGCAGCTCAAGTCTCTCTGGCCTGTGCTCCGAGGTGCTTCTCCATCCTGTGCTAACAAAGGTCCATCTGGCTGGGGTGAAGGTACCTTCAGTACTGGTGTGCTGGGCTTCCCACTAGCGTGTACAAAAAAGCCGCGATCTGAAGGAGACAGCTGGTAGCAGTTTCCAATATTTAGTGAATATTTAGCTGTACACTGGCAGCCCAGAAAGCCAATCATATCTTGGTCTGCATCAAAAGAAGTGTGGCGAGCAGGTCCAGGGAGGTGATTCTGCCCCTCTGCTCTCGTGAGATCCCACCTGGAGTACTGTGTCCAGCTCTGGAGTCCTCAACAAAGGAAGGGCATGGACCCGTTGGAACAGGTCTAGAGGAGGGCACGAAAATGATCAGAGGGCTGGAGCACCTCTCCTATGAAGACAGGCTGAGAGAGTTGGGATTGTTCAGCCTGGAGATGAGAAGGCTTTGGGGAGACCTTATAATGGCCTTCTAGTACCTGAAGGGGGCTATAGGAGAGATGGAGAGGGACTCTTTATCAGGGAGTGTAGCGATAGGACAAGGGGTAATGATTTTAAACTGAAAGAGGGGAGCTTTAGATTAGATATTAGGAAGAAATTCTTTACTGTGAGGGTTGTGAGACACTGGAACAGGTTGCCCAGAGAAGTTGTGGCTGTCCTATTCCTGGAAACGTTCAAGGCCAGGCTGGATGGGGCTTTGAGCAACCTGGTCTGGTGGGAGGTGTCCCTGCCCATGGCAGAGGGGGTTGGAACTCAATGATCTTTAAGGTCCTTTCCAACTCTAACCATTCTATGATTCTATGAAATGATGGTGATCAAATTCAGCCTTCTGCTGGTTCTTTATCAAACTCTTTCATGGCTCCAAATGAAAGATGCCAGAGCAAGAAGTGTTCATGTCTCACCCAGGGCAGTGCAAGCAGCAGATGAGATGGCAGTGTTGGTGCTGGTGCGTGCGGTGGAGCATCCCCCAGCTTCTCTCTGCTCCGCTGTGCCACCAGCTGGACGGCCCCACGGGAGGGAGACAGACTTGTACCATTTAAGACCTTTGGGGAATAAACATGATGAGAAAATCGGACCTCTCCTGGGAGTGTTTTAATCCCTTCTTCATTTCTGAACTTCTGTTGACATACGGAGAGCAACAAAGAAAAGAAGATGGGGCAGGCTCTGCGTGTGGCAGGCCCATTTGTAGGGGGGGCATGTCTGCAGGGCATGTTGGAGCTCCCCCGTGGCATTAGGCTCAGCGCTCTGCCATATGGCACGGCCTGCCATGGACATCAACAAGGCTGCGCTGAAGCCAGTGCTTTTCACAGTGGAAACCTGGATCCCAAGTCTGGTAGATGTTCTAGATGCATATATTAAATCCAGCCCAGCAAAAACCAGTGTGAGCTTTTAGTGGTGTCCTACCTCAAGGTTTAACCACGGTGCTTTACCTGACATCCTGAGACATCCCCACATGGTTTTGGTTAGCGTGACACTACACACGACTGCACGAGTGTTGCTCCAGTTCTGCTTTAGGCACAAAATTAAGAGGCCATGTCATCATAATAGAACATAATCAGCGGCTAATGACCTCTGGCTACGTTCAAGCTGAGGGGAAGCCATGATGTTTGGTTTTAAAGCTGAATACTTTTTTTTTTAGCTGTGTTTTATTGGGAGGCCTTGTGCCACATAAATTGAACGGCTACCGTGAAAGCAAACTTTTTATGCCAAACCTCTGCGCCTTGTGGCTTTGCTTTTCTGAGACATTCTTTATATATGAGGGTTGGTTTTTTTTATTATTGTTATTATTCTTTACCTAGTTAGATATGAGTTTATTCATAAAACTTTATGGCCCTTTTGGATTAGCTTTTGATCTTGCTGTCTGGGCTGTGATTTATTCACTAGAATAAGGGCTACCCTGACTCCAACATATTTCACTACAGGTGAACTGGCTACAAAGAGGCCAGCACATGATGAAGAGACGTGGGGCAGCACTAACAGCTGCACAGAAACGAAGCGCTTAAAGAGAGACGAGGACTTGGTCATACATTTTGTTGTGTGGGAGTTCAAAACGGGGAAGGGAAGTAAAAAGCAAGAGTTTGGATGCAAAACACAGGCACCCATCCAGCACAGCCGCAGATAGGCACCAAGCTTTGTCCTTGTGGGCTCGCTGGAGTTGCTGGAACTAATTGGTATAGGAAAAGCAAGCGAGCTTTGAAGGCTTTTGGGGCTTGAGGCGATGCCTGTCCCCGAACTTCGAATCTCGCAAATCAGATTGCAATGCAGCATGGAGCCGTTCTCTCCCGCTTCCACTCCAAACTGCCCTTTTGGCTACAGCTGCAGCGGGAAAGGATGAGGAAAGTATTTAATGTGCTGTATCATTGGGAACAAGAGGAGCCGGCGCTTTGTTCCTTGCCAGGCTCTCCTGGGTGAGGAGGAGATGGGCACCGGCTGGTCGGCCAGGCGGGGGGAGCCGCAGGACCCAGGCTGATGCAGATAGCTCTTAACATTTGGCTGGTGGGGACAGTAAAACGATATTTATGTATATTGTCTTGAGAATCACGGAGCTAAATAAATGTGACAGCTTTCATTTGACATCCCCAACCTTGCTGCTGTCGCTCAGGGTTTTTCTTTTTGCCACATAACATGAAATCACTGTCAGTTTGATAGTATATAGCAGTGTTTCTGAAGCACAAAGGTTAGGGGGTTGGTAGGTGCGTCAGAATTATTTACGTTTGCTATGCATAAAATGGCACTTGGGGAGCAAGGCAGGCTGCCAAGAAGGAGAGGAATTGGGGCTGTCTGGTTGCTCTCTTGTATCTCTCCATACTGGATTGTCAGGGTAGGATTTATAAAAATTGCCTCAAAACACTATCATCTCTCCTCAACTGGACATGCCCCCGACTGTTGCAGTGAATGCCATTATTGCTATTCTCATGACAAAGCCTCTATCAATCTCTACTTTGTTTATAAACAAATCTGCCTGCCCTGCATAAGAAATGGATCGGCTGAGGAAAAATACCATTACCAAAGGAATAAGTTAATTATATTTCAGGATCTCAGCAGGGAATGCTATCTCGGAGTATTCGGTAAGATCTGACCAGTGGAGTTATAATTAAAAAATGTCCCCAGGGAGGAACTTGTAAATTATTTACTGTAAGGGGCTTTTCCAGGCTCTTTTAGTTTAATTACACACTCTGAAAGAGAAAGGCCTCGGAAACAAATTAACTAAGAGGTTGAAATGGCTTTGTTAAAGTCATGTTCACGGCTAAGCAAGTGGAAGACTGTGAACAAGGTTCAAATACAGGACAAATCGTTGGAAGCTGGCATTACTCATCATTTTAGAAATCACATGGAAAGCACCAAAATGCCCGGGCATAGAAAATGCAATCACTGGTTTTCTCCAATGGCCTCGGAAGATGTTGTGTGTAGTCTGTGGGCTCAGATCCGACAATGTCTCATGTCCTCATGGCTGTTTGCTCTGTGGGGAGAGGAACTGACTTTTGTGGGCTTTTTGATAGGGTAGAGATGAAGTCTAGTGAGGGGGGGTGAAAGATTAGAGGTGATGGAGGGGCAGAATAAAAAGACTTTGGGATGGTATCAATTTTCCATCACTCTCACACCACGTATGGCATTTTAGCTCAAAACAGCCTAGTTAACTCTCAATGGCAGGTGGGCTGAATGTGGCCCTTGGTGTCAAGAGATGGGCACCCACTCTATTAGCGGTTGTGTCCTTCTCAAACGCATGGGTGGAACCTGACTTGCTTGCCCTCCCTTGTCAAACAGGGCTTAAGCATTTGTTAGCGAAGTTGGCCTCTGGAGTTGGCCTTTGCTGGAAGACAGCTGGTGTGATCCCTGGTCAGACGTGGAGAATGGAAGTCAAGAGGGCAGAGCAATCCCCTCATCTCAACAACTGACTCACTGCTTGGCAGAGAGGGAGGCATTATCTAATATCTGTTTGCTAAGGAATAAGGCAGCCAGTAATACTATATCTGCCTGCCTGTTGGTGCCAAATGCTATGTATGTAATGGCCTTTCAGCTGCCGTTGTCCTTGCATTTATTTCTTTCTGAAAAAACCCACATCTGCTGTGGCACCCTCACCAAGGAGCCAACTGGCTGAGCAAAGCAGCCAGCCAGGCACGGCTGCCGGCACACACGTGCTTGTTAGCCCACATACACGCATATAGCATTTCTCTTTTCCTCAAGTCTCTTTTTTCTTCCAAATTTATTGCACTTGCACATCTTGTTTAGATGGAAACTGCCCCAGAGTTAGCAGTCTCTATGCCCTCCTGCATGTGTACAGTCTTCAACACATGGCATTTGATTATAGCCTGAGGGTACCGTTATCGCATCCCAAACAATACGTTCTCCACCTTCAGGCAAACAAGCTGAAAATCCGCAGATGAAAGCTGCTTTAGTTATTCATCAGGCAGATGAGATCTCTGCTTTTATTTTGTTATAGTGTAAATCTGCTGCTTAGTTTTCTAGTCTCTCTGAAAACTACTGAATCATAAAAATGCTTGTAGCAAATCCCAGCTTGTCTGTCACCAGAATAATACATTAAATGGCTTATCAGCTCCAAGAGAAGACTACAATGCTTTTGAGATGATTTGGATATATAGTTAGGGAACAAAATGTGTTGACAGCTTTGCAATTGTCTTGATCAGTAGATTTTATTTTGTATTTCGCTATAGCGCATCCAGTAGTACTTGGGGAGAAAAGAGAAGGCATCCCTAAAATTCTGCAAAGGCAGCTTATTGATGGGGAAAGCCACAGAAGAAGAGTGGAGAACATAAATGTAAAACAAAGGACTGTTCTTAAAAGGGCAGAACTATAAGGTTTGAATAGTCTCAGCAGAAGTGTTGCCATTTAATTATTAGGAGTGGTGAGTCCATATTAACCTTTATGGAAAAGTACTATAGACTATAATAAAGCTGAATACTTTTCTATAGCCTTTTGTTATCACCTTGTCAAATTTAATAAAAAATGACTAATAAATTCTATTAGAATGGCTAAAAAAATTACTGGAAAGGATAATTTACTATTAAATAGTTTAGATTCATAGGGTGATTGCTATTAGACCATATTAAAACATGTATGACTTTTCCATTCTGGATACAGCTGGAAAATGTAATTACAGATAAAATATGAAGGGCCTCTGCTATTGTTGCCTTGTCCATGAGCGAGCTTCCCTGGGTGGTTTCCTATCGCTGCCATGCTGCACACGTGGGATAAGTCGGAACGGAGCTGATCCAGGTGGGACAAGGCAGGGATGAGGAGGTCTCATCTGTATACTTTCACTGGGGTGAGACACCACGAGGTATAACAAGGGTAGGGGAGGCAGGTACCATCTCTGACCATGCTGGTTGAGGGAATCAGTCAAAAAAGTCTTATCTGACAGAGGAAATTACCTTCAAGTGATTCCAGCTGATTGCAACTGTGTGCTTCAGGTGCTCTGATGGAGATGAACACAGCTGCCAACCCTTACCAGCTGTGAGGGATTTGTTTCCCCTCGCCTAGCCACGAAGAGCAGCTTGCTCCCTCCACCCCTCTTCGAGAGTGGTGGGAATGACTTCTCCAGGAGTTCCCTGAAGCTCATGCATCTCCATGTCCAAGGTGGTACATCAGGCAGGGATGCCAGGAGAGAGGGAAACTGCTCCAGTTTGTTTCTTTAGCATCTGTAGTAGGACCAGGGTGCACAGAAGCTTTGAAAACTTAAGAGGCTAGGCTTTGCTCTTCAGTCTTGGAGTCTTCACATCATTTCTGGTGTGGGGATGGACTAAGGTCCCTCGGGAACATCCCTCTTGGAGCCTGCCAGCCCTTTAATACAGTTTGGGGCAAGAGGAAAAAAATCTCAAGAGAAAGCAGTTGGATTTAACAGGAACCAGGAGCTGAGATGGGAATTCTGGGAGGTTTAGATTCAATCAAATCATGCCAGAAAAAGGGAAAAAGAGCTTACCCTCCGCGAGCTGAATTGTGGTGACTTGGTGGGAGGCGAAAGGGCTTACCTCAGACTTCAGCAGAAGACAGCGTTTTGCAGGCACCCTCCAGGGGACACCTCGCAAGAGCCAGTGGCCACATGCAAACTACTCTCTTACGACCACGATAAACACTTTGCAAAGACCGAAAAAAGCAACTTCCACTTTACAAGGGCTGAAAAAGCGACTTTGCAGGTTGTTAGCTGGGAGAGAGTCGCCTCCCTGAGACTTTGGCCGCCCAAACTGGTAGGGCTTTAATAGACTTCATCTGCTGTAATGCTGCCGGACGCGGTGCTGTCTCCCTGACACGAAACGCTCATGTATGAACACTGTCGTTATAATAAATTAAGAGTAGTAGGAAAGGTGCTGGAAGTTAGCCATAAATCTGGCGGTAAGCGCCAGCGAGCAGCAGGGGCTCGGCTGTACATCATTAATAAAGATGTTGAAGAGGTGCAAGGCAGCGCAGTGCTGCGGATGGTGTTCCTCGGGTCCCCAGCAGAGCAGAGCTGAGATTTGATAGGCGCAGCACAATCCGTCAGAAACTCGGCTGTTGTAAAAATGATGCAGGTTACTGTCGGTGAAAGCTGCTGGTGGTGGCGAGGTTATTGTTTTGCTTTTATTTAAAGAAAGAACGAGAGCCCAACTCCATTTTTCAACGTAATACAAATTTCCTGAAGAAATTCCCCAGCTTGTTGAACAGTGCTGCGAAGACTTTGTTTTACATAATTTGCACCAAAATTAAAGTGAGGTTTAAAGCTCTTTAGGGCACTGGTCTTGGCTTTGTATGCACAGTCCCCAGCTCAACAGGCCTCTAGCTGGGATTAATACCAACACAATGCAGATTATTAAAGAGGGAGAATAAAGAGGCAAGAGGAGGGTATTTTAGTGCAAGAGGCTTAAATCTGGTTTTGAGTAAGGGCTGTGAAGCAGCAGCAGGATCACTCAGGCTATTTTCTCATCACTTGAATAGTTCAAATGCAGCCTGGATATAATTTTATGGCTTTGCCTCTGTTTTCCCTGATGAGTATCCAAATTTTTGAAATAACAGTGTCTTCCTTCAACATTTTTAGGACACTCTGTGGTGCGTGGACAGAAGCCAGGAGGGGTCGGCAAGTGTCTTGCTCAGTGTGGTACCCAGAAATGAAATGTTTTTCTCTCGGGACAGCAGGGAGAGGACCACAGCTGTCTGGGCATCGTGGCGGGGGAATGAGGAGCTGCAAGGGTGGATAGTCTTGGAGGAGGGAAGGGACCAGCTCTGCAGCAGGGGCTGTCACAGGCTCGTCTCCTGTCAATCATGAGGCTTTATATACAGAGCCACGGGGAAGACAAGTATTTGTGGCTTTTGGGGGGAAAACAGAATGTAAATTAGATTTTAAAAGAGCATTTGGCTAAAATTAGAAACCAAGGGCCTGATATGCTATAGGCTGTGACAGGAGAAGTGGCTAATTGCAAGCGAGTTTCTACCCCACTTGATTATTGTTGTGACACACAGATCATTAACATGATGGTCTAAACATGAAACAAATTGTTTAAATATTAAACTGTCAAGTCGTTCCTCTGATCTCTAAATCACTACCTAAAGTAGGGGGGATGTGTGTGTAAAAAATGAGGCTTGGGCTCTGCCACTGTCTGATGCCGTGTTGCTCCCTGTCAGGGTGGCAACTGCTGCCAGGTGGCTGCGAAATGGCATTTTCAATCATCTGCTTTGTTTGCAGATGTATTTATACCTGATTACAGGCACTTTGATGTAAGGTCTCGGGCGGGCATGGAGGCTGCTGCCTCCCTTGTGCCTCCCTCTCCCCCGGGTCTCCGACACGACTGGCCCTCCCCAGAGACTTGGAGCATCTGAAGGGCAGGAGATGAGGAAGCAGGAAGGCCATTTGCCAAACTACTTCTCCAGCCTTTTCTGCTGCTGCAGATCCGAGTGGGAACCGTTCAACGGTGAACACTGACAGTGTCTGACTGTTTCACCTGCACTACGGGGTGGCCAGCGAGGAGCTCCTCGGGTTCCAGCAGGTTGTGCAGGAGCTGGTTGTCCTGGAAAGCACCTTTGGAACAGGTGCAGATAACTTCTGTGCTTCCAGGTACTATGCCTCTCCTTTCCTTCCGGATCTGCGAGATCCATGGGTTTGGGAAGACGCCCTAACTGCCAGTTTGTGCACTTTCAAACAGCTGCCTTTAAGTAGAGGAGGATGCCACCGCAGACAGCCCTCCTGATGTAGGAGTGTTGGAAGGGTGAGCAAGAAGCTCAACTCTACGTTACTGCTCTACTATTCTATGTTTTCTTAGCCCGTGGAACACCACAAACATCCCTTTGGTGCTCAAAATACAGCAAGGTGCTTGCCAGACAGGCAGAATTTGGCTGTAGATGAGCACCCCGCTTGTGAGACCTCCATGGTGATGTTGCTCCATGAAGTGGCCTCTGTTCAGTGTCACCTTAAAGACAGGACGAGAGAGGTAAGCACACTATGCTGCCATCATTTAGAGTTCTGCCCTGTTTAATTTTATTTCTCAAATAGCTGTTGTGCCAAGCAAAAGGTGGTGTGCATAAAAGACCTGATACAGAAACTGTTTTGCAAGAGAACAATGCTGTTGGGAGAAAAATACATGCATATTAATGACATTCAACCAAGGGGTCATTAAAGGCAATGAGCCCAGGGCACTTATTTAGGAAACTATTTGTTCAAAGAGGAGTCTCTAACAGCTTTGGCTTCGTGGTTTCCTTCCTCTGTAATACATAAGAGCGCAGGAAGCCAGCTCTTGAATTCATGGGTCATAACCCTATCTGCTGAAGAGCTTGAGTAGGATCGATATTAAAATGAGTGCTAGCACTGTTCTGCCTTTCCCCGAGAGCCCAGCTAAATTAATCCACCACTGAAGTTTCTCTCTGTCTCAAACTAGAAAATACAAATAGAAGGTGAAATTTCTGCTGATAATTACTTTGACAGCCATCACATGTGCATGTTGTAAAGGATCAGCACAGACATAGCTTCCAATATGACGATAGCCCGTGGTAATAGCTATGATTAAGAGGAAGCTAATTAGAATGCATTACGCATTCAGTCCCCACAGTTCAGTGTTCTTTAAGCAAATTTGCATTTGGGAAGAGAGCCTTATTTTTAATATACATGGATAGTGTTGCCTGCAGACTTCCATTGATTTACACCATAGCCATTTGTACCAAAGGATTTTCTTCGGTAGCTCAGCAAATGCAGCAGCTTTCTTTCACACAGCAACAAAACTCAGAAAAAGATTTGTCCTAGTTCTCCTTACAGACAAGCACATACAAAAATAACAAGCAGTACGTAGTGGGAACAGAGATTTTAAAGGTTACCTAAGGAATTTTGTCCAATGCTACATTTTTAGAGTTGCCTGGAACACTACCTGCTGTCAGTGTAATATGTGGAATAGTGGAGTAAGGATAAGTAGATCTGTTTCTCACACACACACATATCCCAGAACCAGGCTCTGAATGAGTTACAGGCTTTTGAATAGTACTTTGATTTCTAAGTCACGTAAGTATTTGCAATTTTACCCAGCATCAAGTTGCACATGCAAACAGACTAGTTTCCAGCAGCACGAACATATTCAAATTCTTTTGTGCTGGAGGTATTAATCCACATATGGGTATTCAATTACTATCAGAACAAACTGTGTAACTGCACTAGAATCAGAAAAAAATATGCAAAGCAGGTAGCTTCAGGCTCATTTATACTAAAATTCCTCTAGCTGTTTGAAGAGACTTTGTAATGTCAGTATACTCCCACCTGAGTATATTCTTTATTGCGAGCATTGTAAATTGGCCTTCCTGGATACAAAAGTTGGATCTGAATATATTCCCTTCAAGGATGCAGGGGGTTTTTTTAAGTAAAAAAAAAAAAGACCAAAGAGGAAAAATAACCTAATTATTTTCTTTCTTTCAGGAAATTACGGAATTTATAGAGTGAGAATCTGTGAAAAATAAATTAAAACCTGGATTATCCCTGTCTTATTTTCTTCTGCTCATCTTTTATCCTTTCTTGTCCTTGTCATCGTTCCCCCCCTCTCCCCCACTACATTATCATCCTTGCTATCCTTATCAGCTTTATTACTTTTGTTGGCATCCAATTCAAAATCCTGCCATCCCATCACGAGTTTACATTTTCAGATGCAGGGCGGAGGTGTTGGACAGAACCCCACCTTTTTTGGGCCCATGGAGATGCATGGGGAAAAAAAGCGGATAAGAACAGTAAGTCTATAAATCTCCATGTCTATAAATCTTAAAATGGATTACTGATGACAGTGACTCTTTAATGGAAAGAGTGACAGTCCATGTAGACGAAAGGCAGTGTAATTCATGGAGGCTATTAAATTTGAGAGGCCTTTTCATTCTCATTTGTCTTTCAATGTTATGTGTCGATTTCTGGGAGATTATTCTCTGGGGAGAGATGTGCCCTGCTCATCGGGGCCTGAAAAGCGCCTGTGTTTATTTGTCTGGCATTTGCTGCGATAGGTAATATATTTACTCCTCCTGCTCCAGGGAGGAAAACCCACAGAGCTGGAAGGGGCTGGAGAAGAGGGCACCCAACTGGCTGCCCTGCTCGTGGTGCACGAGAGCCTCCTGGTTGCACCCACTGTGTTTTTAGGGTTAAAAGTGTCCAGAAACCCGTCACAGAGCAGTAGGACACCCATGGCCAAGTTCTCCACATCTGTTGATCAGCTGGGATGTAGCTGTGTGTCCTGGGTTGAGAGACACAGGACTAACTTTTCTTCTAACGCTGGGGAAAATTGCACTTTCAGAAGACTCTAGTGTCTGAATTTGTGAAAATATTTACTTTATAGCCAGCCAGGCTCTGTGGGATTCAAGGTCTTAGTGCTTTCGAGCCTTGCCAGGTGCAGGGACAAGGAGGAGCAAGGCCTGGCCATTTGATGTAGGGTGGCCAACAGGATTATTTCATACCGTGAATGTCACATTCAATATAAATTAGAAAAGTTTGCTGTGTAGCTCTCTCTTCCTTGATGGTGGTGGGTCCAGACAACTCCTTGCCCCCGTGTCAGAACTCTGAGGCCTTCCCTTCCTCCTGAAGCCATTGTGCTCGCAGTGTCCGCCATTTGCTGTCCCTGCTGGGAGTGCACAGCTTCCTGCTGAGAGAATTGGCTGAGTATAATTCCTGTATATCTTATATCAGTATCGGGATTAATACTGGTTCTTTAGTGTTATTGTTAATTATTTAGTCTTAGACTATTAAATCTATTTATATTTCAACCCTTGTGTTTCTTTGTGTTCCCTGATTCCCCTTTCCGGGTGGGGAGGGGTCATCGGGTAATGGAATAATTGCCTAAATGACAATATATTGTTATGGGTTTTTCTCAAACCATAACACTGTGCTACAGCCCGGCATGACTGTCACAGGGCAGGGATCACCTTCACTGCATGGGGCTGTGGTGGGGCTGTTTTCTGGGAGCTCCTCTGCCACAGCTTTGGAATGGGACTGACTGAGGTCTTGGCTGAGAGATCGAGCCACCACAGAAATATACACCCAACAAAAGCAGTTTGTGGTGTATAAATCCTAATGCCTCAGAATAAGAGTGCAGAGCGGCGAGTGGGCACCAGGGGAATTTACATCTAAACACACTTGCTTTGCCAAGGCTGCGTTCCTTCATTTTGATCACAGATTACAAAGGTACCGTGCAACATGCTCCCACGGGAAACTAAAGGCCAGCTGAGTTTCATCAACGAACGAGTTGCTTCTTTGACTCTGAAGAGGCCGGGAACAGGATGCTTTCACTCCGCGGAGCAGGAGGATTTACTGTAACACAGTCATTTCATGCAGGTGATTGACTGTTACTGCTACCTGCGACAGCCTGAAATCTGTTGCCTTTGCATCCTTGCTGTTAGTACAATTGTTCATTCAGGGACTGAGACACCCTCGGCGCATCCAATTCCTCCCTCCGCAAGTGGATGCGATCCCCATCAAAATCAATTGACTGAAGTCAGACCCTGCATCTTCAGTTGCCAAGGAAAGAAAAATCAGTGTTGCTCATGAGAAGACCGCTGGTGCAGAAAGTCACTTAGCACGAGCAGCTGCTTTATGTCAGCAGAGCCTGGCGGAGGAGACTCAGAGATGCAAGCAGAGGCGGGAGCAGGATCCTATATTATGTAGGAGTCCCGGGGACATGGACAGGAGGAAATCTTCAGTACAGGGCTGCTTCTTGGCCGTGTGTGGAAAATTCCCATCCATTTCTGAAAGAAAGTGTGTGTGTGTGATTTATTTGTTTACTTATGTATGCAGCTAAAAGGATCAAGGACGTTGCTGTCAATCTACAGAGATCTGGATCCATACCCTCTCACTGCAGCCAGGGAGCTGACAGGGGCCCCGGTGCTCTAAATTACTTACTAGCCAATTTACTATTACTTGTTAGCTTGTTATTATTAGCTAATTGGCTCCTGGCTAGCCATTGCAGCAGCCCCATCTGCCCTGCAGAGATGAAGACCTGCTCACTCCCAAGGCTGTGTTCAGCCCAGGTCAGTAGGGGCAACCTAAAATTGCTGCCCTTTCCTATGGGAAGCGGGTGCGTCGGTCTCACCCTGAACGCTGGCGTGTTGTACCTTTGTCAAAACCCTTTTGGCAGCCTCCCTGTTGTTTTGGGGATGAGTCACAGGAGGCTGCACTATCTGGTCGGGTCTAGGAGAGGCTGGGTTTCACCACTGAGTCACTGGCAAGGCGGTGTGGGCAGCCTGGGGCTCTGTGTGTGTCGTGCCTCCTGTTTTATAAAGGGCTTTTTGCCTATTTTTGCCCATCAAAAAGGTCATGCATCCCTATGCATCCTTTTATGGGTGTTTCTCCAGCACATCCAGCCAAGGATGGGTTTGCTGGTTTATGGTCCTTGCTGTGTAACATGAGGGTTTCGTCACGGTGCATAACCCCATCCATGGTGTGGCTGCCTCCAGCCTGGCTCTGACACCAAGACAGATTCCACTTTTTCCAAATAAAACCAATATTGTTATTGTTATGTATTATTTATACTGTGGAAAAATATTGAGAGGAAGAAGTGGGAAAAATTAGCTCATTCTTTCTAGAATCTGTGAGCAGCTGAAAGACAAAGAATATAGAATTTTTTAAAAAAAAGCAACCCTCAGCTAATTTTGGAGCATGTTTCATCTTCACAAGAGCCACTCATTTTGTAGCTAATTCTTTATAAACCTTCATTCCTTTTGTTGCAAGTTATTTTTACATATTTTACATTATACCAAGTTCAATGGAAGAAAAAAAAGGGAGTGATGGTCTGAATTATTCCCCATCCCCCCATCCCACAAGAAAAACTTGGGTTTGAAGATCACTTTTTAATATGCAAGGATCCACCCAAGGACGCCCTTGCTAATCTTTCAAAATGCAGCATTGTGTTCCTTCAAAGTATTAAAAGCTGCTTGGCTTTTGACTGAACGTGTAACCCTGTATTAAACTTCTAATGACTAACGAGACAGAACTTGGTTATGAGGACTAAAATATAGAAAATATAAATCAGCAGCCTGGAATGAACACTCATCCTCTTTTACTTTCATTAAACCCATTTTAAACTAACTTTACCATTTATCTTTCATGAGATTTTCATTACTTTCCCATCCATTGAGGACAAGATGGAACAGTCAGTTTTATTGCTCATTTGTCTAATCTTCTCTTCGCTGTGGGTTATTCAGGCATCTGAGCGTGATATTTCACTGCCAGCACAAGTTAGTGGTTTAGTCTGTGCTGTCCCTTCTCCTCCTTCTGTTCTCTGCCTTGCTGGAAGGACAAAATATGCAGCTTTAAAAAAAATGTCTCTTGTAGTGTTGTTCTAAGCTGGAGAAAATAATGAGAACAGTAAAAATGGCTTTTGTCAGCCCTCTTTCCCCTTAGACATTTGCACTCTCAATCTGTATAAGATTTTTCCTGGCTTGGAGTGATCTACTAGTTCTCCTGTCCAAAGATGTGAAGCTACCGTGCTGGATGTTCCTTGGGTTACCATTTGTGCAAATCCATAAGATAGTCGAAGCTGTAAACGTCCAGTGGTGTTTCACTGGCTAAATCCCTCTTACCTCATGTGGGCAAGAAGTTGCATGAGTTACATGGGGTTTACCTGGTGTGAATAAAGTAGCAAGGCCTGATTCAGTAATGTCAATGAGATTTCTGACTTTGGCTGAACTGTAAATCTTTAATTTTGATAATGCATAGCTATGAAATCCCTTGTAATGATGGCTCCTGTTATCTAGAAAACATTTGAAGGACAATAACAGGATTTATATAAGTCAATTGTATAGTTATTTGTGGGGACTGCACTGTAGCTCTGCTGGAAATAATGGTAATTCTGCAGTTACTCATGTCAACGGAGTGATGTTATTCCCTGATTGCTCTGCAATTAACTCATGCCACTGCCGAAGCCCAGGAACGGAGTAGGTAGGATACATCATTAAAGAAAACTATGCATTTTTTAAGGAGTTCCCTTATGACCACCAGCCCCCAAATAGTCATTCTGCTCAAGCACAAGCTGCCTAAGCAGAGAGAGAGGCTCCATGGCTGGTTTTTTTGAGACAAAGCTCTGCGTTCGGCTCAGCGTTATTGATGGGGTCGCGTGTGAGGGAGGCTTACACCAAAGGGAAGAATAATGGCATGAAGAGAGAGAATGGCAAATTGGCTGGGTGAGAAATTACCTGCATTCAGCCCCGCTGTGTGGAGCGCTTATGGCCGGGTAACCCCTTCGTGCTCGGGGCTGGTGAGAGGGTAAGGCACTGCCCTTCCATAAAAATACCGGGAAAGTCATTTTTAGTGAAAATATAAATACTGGTACTAGTTAAAAAGGACAAGTCAAAGGGGCATAGGCCCTGTGGGGCGGGGTTGGCTTGAGGGCGAAGGTTTGCTATTTGCATCTTTAAGGGGGTTTATTAATTTTATGGGGGAGCAGGCGCCTGTGATTGAAGCGCTACGAGGCAAAACCCACATCCGTGAGAAAGGCACGTGGGTCTCGGGAGCCGCTCTTTGACCTGAGGGCGGGGGGGAGAACTTACAGGTGATGGATCCCTTCATACAGAGCAAGTTTGGTTAAAACAAAGCGTGGCAAGAAGCCTGGATTTGCTGCAGGCGTTATTGCCAGCAATGATTCCCTCACCTCCACTCCTGCCAGCTGCCGGAGCAGAGCGGAGGAGAAGATGCTGAGTGGTGACATGTGGTAGGGACAGCGTGTGGAACCATGGGCCTGGGGGACAGAAGCCGGGACAGGCAGATCCCGGTGGGAATCCTGGTGACATCTTAAAGCCATTTCTGGGTGCTGGAGTAGACAGAAAGAAGGTGACACGGTTGCAAGGAAAACAGAGATGCTGTTTCTATGAAAACAGATGTGTATTCCCGATGTGTGCTGCTGTTTCAACAGCTGGATTGTGTCCTCGTTCCGATTGCTTGCTCTTGCACATTTAATGTGAGGCTTCTAATTCTTTTTATAGAAAGCCTTACCCAGTAATACGTTTGCATGTGCGGATATGGGGCTGGTTTCCATACACAGATGTGGTGCTAGATGCTGATGAAGAAACGTGAGATGAAAGGCTTGGTCCCTCAAGGACACAATGCAGGGACACGGGGTGTAGGCTCGTCAGTCCAGCGGGCAAGGAATAAGTCACTGTATTTTAACCTTGGCAGCCTGTTTTTCATAATTCCTTGAGAGATAGTAATTAAATATCACCGCATTAGAACCAATATGTCCCAAGTAGAGAACAAACTCATACTCATAATTATGTAGCCATCACATTAAACAAACGAGCTGCTCATTAAAAATAGATGCAAAAGATTCAATTAGATCTAATGCCGAATTAAGGATTTGATGACACGCTGGCTTTATTTCCATTGGTTCTAGGCAATAATGAAACAGCTTTTCATAGTGACCCAAGAGAATATGTTGTTTTTTTAAATATCCATTTCCTTCTTAATCTTCAAACTACTATTAAGCACCTTTTCCTTTAAGTAAAGAGGGGAAAAAAAAAAAAAGGGAGCTTTATTGTTTTCTAGCATTCCAGCTGGGTTTAGAGGCATAAAAGAATGAGGGAGCCCAATCTTTATTCTGTGTGCTACCTCTAATATCATTCAGAACAATGTAATAGGGAATCAAACCTCTGTAAGGATGATTATTGAATGTACAGAAAAGGATGATTATTGAACGTCCAGAATTTCTTCTAACCGTTATCTGCCTCTCCTACATGTGCACCCCATAGCACCAGGAGAGCTGTGTGATGGTCACTTTGATCCAGTTCTGGTGAAACCATCGCCTTTGGTCCATCCTCCCCACCAACCTGGGCACTGCCTGCAGCTTCAACTTAGCAATAGATCTTTTTTCTCACAAGCTGGTTTTATTTAAACCCTTGTCTGTGGCCCTGCCCCTTGTGTTTTGGAAGCACGTTACACTTTGCCAAGCAATCAGGATTACACTTGTTCCATCACTGCTCTCCTTTCTCCCGAAAGGCTGCCCAGGAGACAGAGCTGTGAATTGCATCCCAGCTCCGTCTTAATCCATCACCTGGAGCAGGCAGCAGAATCCTAGCAAAGACTGAAACAAAATCAACTTTGATTTTTGCCTGAATCTCTTGCCTCGCTCACAATACAGACGCTGTCAACTTTTAATAATGTGTGGGCAGATTATCCAGTTGCGAATGAACCGTGTCACACCAAAAATAAACCACTTTCATTCCTGTTGTTGACCTTTTTCTACATTTTCACTCCAGTTTTCACTAAGATTAATACAGAAAACAAAATATCTGTTTTCACAAGCTGATTTACACTGGTTTTGTTCGACTGTGCTTTACTTTATTTGGGTTAGCTCAGCTCCCTCCCCAAGTCTGGATAATCACAAGTTGACTGACTCTACTGAGGAAAGACATATTAAAATTTATAGTTATAAAATAGCCTGATGCAGCGTCTGCTGTAGATGGCAAAATAGATCAGATTGATTGGGCATTTGTCTCTGAAACAGAGGGTGCTTTTGATGTATGTGCATAATTTGTAAGTGAATTTGCTTCTCCCTAGTACTGCTGTGGTAGATGCTGCATAATTAAGAATTTCATCACCGATCTGAAAAGTGCCCTTCGCTTTGGAGTGTGGTTTGATTTTGCAGAGAAATCACCATCTGGGCACAATGTATTTGGAAACCCCAAGAATCCCGGTTGCTCCGGGATATTTGCTATGATGCAAATTTACGGGCTGTGTGCTTATGAGTGATATCAAAATAACAACTCATTTCTTGACTCCGCCTTGCAAATCGATATATTCTAGCAAAGGGCACAAGCCTGAAAAGCTGACCGAATAGTATGTTAATCTACAAGAGACCTGAAAAAGGGAATATGTCAGGGAGCTTTTCAGTTCAACTCCAGCTCTTGCTACCGTGTCCAGTCTACAGATAGCTGTGAAATCTCTCCTGCTTTTCAAGGTGAATTGTAATGTGGGAAATAGGTTGGCAATGCCGCCAGCACAGAGCGGGACATGGTGGTGGTACGGTGGGATCGCTTCGCCTGCCTGCTGCCTGCTGTGTTTGTATGTTCTCAGGAAGATGCAGACTCCTTCAGAAGTGTAACAGATGCTGATTGTGTCTGTAGTGCGCATAAACTTGTGTTTTCAGGTGGAGAACTACAGACTGGAAAGAAACAGACTGCCAGTCTCTGCTGAAACTTGAAAACATATTTTTTTCCACTTTTGCCCACATACTTTTCCCTAGCCAGCTCATTTCCCTTTTAAAATATTTTTTAAAAAACTTTTTTTTTTTTTCTGCAAATGACTAACAATTCCTTATGAGCCATTTTTCTGTCATCTCCAGGAAGGAGTTGCCATGAAAGGAGTGGAAGAAATCTGTCTGAGCATTTCTTCTGGTAAGGGGAAAATTGTGACCATCCTTAGCCGAGCCACTGTTGGCGTTTCCCTTCACACCATTCTCTGTTCCGAAAGCTCTTGACTGGAGGAAAAAAAGCACGCGAAAGGTTAGGTTTTCTTTACATTTATAGAGCCTTTCATCCCCCAATGACTAAATTTATTTCAGCCATAAAACAAGAGTCTCAAAGGATCCCACCCTCCTGTACATGGGGTGGATTGATTTGTATTCTGCTGCTGTTTTCTGTAAGATAACAAAAACAGGAAGAGAACATCAATCCTGATTTCTTTTCTTTCTTTATCTCCCCTCCTGTTCTCTGTTGTGCCCCGACTGCTAATAACATTCTGGTTTAGTGGTGGATGTAATAAGATATGGGTGCTGGATATTGTCTTTTTATACCTGTTGCACCTATATGAATGCTGACTGCAAGCTTCCCTCCTCCTCTCCTGCTTCTCTCCAAACTGAATTCATTTACCTCAAAATTACAGAGCTGTAGTCACAAACCCATTGGGTCAGAGAGGTACTTAGAAGAAAGATGTAGTCCACTTGCCCCCCTCCTTTATGCTCTTACGTTGTTATCACTCCCTCACTTTTCTTTTTTTTTTCCTGAAAAAGAGGGACAAATACTCCATTTTTTCACTTAAATTTCAGATCATTCACTAAAGTCATTGTGTGTAACCAACTTTAATTATTTATAAAGGTGAGACTTTCTGTACTTGTAATAAATTTCTATACTCATAAAAAGCCAGGGTTTCATAACACCCAGAACTAAATTATTTATCAGTCAGAAAGATGGTTTGATCCACAGTACAGGGTGTTTATAAGGACCTCATCTGACCAGAAGGGTCATCTCCTTCGGGCTGAGAAGGGATTTGACCATGTTCTTTCTGTTCCCTAGAGCTCTCCTGACAGGAAAGTGGTGGGCACTATTCAGGCACAAATCAGGCTTTGAAAATTATACATTTATTAGGAAAAATGTAGCATGGAGACATGATTTGAAAGTTAGGAACTGGGTACCTGCCCCTCATCCATCAAACTGGAAGAGCAAAGGTGACCATCAGAGCTCAAGGCTGGTGATCAAGGGCAGCATCTTCTGCTGCTGCTCACATTTTGCCCCAAAACACAGATTTTACTGGTGCTGAGTCACCTGATCTCACATGATGCAATCTGTCCGTGCTCTCGATACAGCGTGGCCGGGTGGGTGTTGAAAGGCCAGCCCAGGGCTGCCGTAGGTGGGCTTGAAAGTGTGGTTTTGGAGAAGGAGGTGGTGCAGATCCCCACAGTCAACAAACTGGTGTCCCTGCTGGGCCAGGATCCTCGCCCACCCTTGGTTTCACCAGGGAGCTCCTTGGAGACCTATCCCTGATAAGGCTTCAGTGCCCCATGTGTTTGTTTACCCATCGTGTACCCTGACCCGGAGCACATCTGCCTTTGCAGCAGGTCATTACCCAATGCTCCAGCCCAGAGCCTTTGCCCATGCAAAACCCATTTTTTTTTCCCCTTCTATTGATGAAATTGCAAAATAAGATTTTTCCACCTGTGCCCAGGAAAGCAGAATTGAGAAAAAATCAAGAGAGAGAAACAGACAGAAGAAGAAGAAAAAAATTTCCACTTGCCAGAGCTGTTAGATGAACCTCATCGCACATTCATAGCTCTGCCTTTCTCCAGCAGCAGGGCTTTGGGGGAAAAAAAACCATCTCCATGGCAGAGAGCAGCACAGGTGATCTAGTGCAGAGAATCAAGGGCAGGAAGTTTTCTCCAGATTTGTATTTTCATAAGTAACTGAGATTTTCAGTTTACTTTCATGATGAAAGATGTGAGCCGAAAAAAAAAAATCCCAGCTCCTTCCATCATGAAATACATATTGTGGCAGAATGCTGCATGCCTTGTGTCAAAGGATCCATAGTATTGATTTCTTCAAATGAAAAATAAGTTTAAGGTGGAGTGCTTGGAAAAAAAAAATCAATAAAATTTCAAGTGACTGAATAGAACTATCAATTGTAATGACAGCAGTCAAAAAGCCTTATCCAGTTCCATAACATTTTGGTGTCTGGACCTTTATTTTCATTAAATTTGTCATTGACAGAACGCTGACCTTACCTTACCAAGCTGTCTGAAATTAGATTAAAATTAGTGCAGCTCAAAAACACCTGTTTTCATTCCACAAAATGTTTGTAAGCAAAAAATGGAAAACACAGAGCAGAAGTTTAAATGTCTGCAATGCAAATTGGGATGCTACAACCCAGTCAACTCAGAAAAATATTCAAAAGATATCTCCTGAGATTTAAGAAACAGCCTCAGGCTCCAGCAGCTCTCACCAAAACCATCTCCCAGGCTGTGAGCAGGAAGACCAGAACATGACAACCTGGGTCTCTTCCAAAACCTTCGGTTTCTTGGTTGCTTTTCCCCTTTTTTCCCTCAAGATTTGAATTGCCAACAGTCAATAAATAGTCACCCCACATGGGGCCAAGGGCTGCAGCTCCTCTGGAGGTTTCTCCCTGTCCATCTGGCTCATGGTGCAGGACTTGCATCTGAGCTGCCCCCATTACCATCATCATGGGCCTCTTGGGTTGCCAGCAAGGATTCAAGGCTTGTGCCATCCCCATGGCCCTCAGCATCCCACGGAAAGGGTTTATGGGTCCGTCTGGAGGCATTTTGCTCTGCTTGGTGTTTCCAGGTACCTCCTGCTTGCCTCGTCCCATCCAGACGAGTGGCTTGGGAGCAGGGTCAAACTCACTTTGATCCTTCTGTGGCGCTGAGCACGTTGCCAGCATGCAGTAAATAAAAAGTACATTAAAATTACTGCAGGAAGAAAGGAGGCTACTGGGGTGTTTTGCAGGCCTTGCAGGACAAATGCAGAGGACAATTGAGGTGCCCAAGGCAGGAGGGAGGGCTCACCATGTCTCGTGGGCTGCTGCAGCACAGTGGGCACAGCTGGCCACCCTGGATGGACCGAGCTCCTGTTTATGGAACACCCAGTGTTTCATAAATGTTAAATGTGAATAAAGGTAACGCTGGGGAAAGGTGCACATGGGGAGATGGGGCCAAAGCCAGCGCTTTGCTCTTCGGAGGTGTCAGGTTTGCACTGCAGCTCCAGTTAAGATGTGTAGGAATTCATTATTCATTATTATAAATCATCTTATCTTGCTATAAATCATGTAAACACCACTATCCTTTTCCCCAGAGGTTGGTCCCTGCACAATACATTGCTGTAACCCCTCTGTGACCAAGGCAGTGGCTTTTCTGGGTGCCTCAGGGAAGAGCTGAGGCCAGGCAGAGACCAGTGGGACTTCTCCTTGCTGTTTGCTTCAGAGCCTTGTTCCCTCCTTCATGCTTCTCCCTCCTTGGCTGCTTTCCCTGCTTTTCCCCTCCTTGTTCCATGAAACAAGGCTGGCAAGTGCTGCCGGCTCGGCAGCTCCCGGGGACACGCATGGCAGGTCCCCGCAGCGAGAAGTGTGACTGCAGCTCCCTCCCCACCAGCCACTCATGCCCTGTCCCCTCTCTTGCTGCCCCACTGCCCACCCTTCCAGAGAGAGTGGAGACAAGGGAAGTCCGTGCTTTAGTCTCATACTCTATGCCCTTACTATTTTCTGTCTTTTCCCTTCAGATTTTTCTCTCTCTTTTATTTGGTTTTTTTTCCTTTTTTTTTTTTGGTTGTTAAAGCTTCCCAAAGCCTCGCAGGGGCCACCTCATCCTCTGCAGCCCTGGACCTTCTCACCAGAGCAGCCTGCTGCACCCTTCCCCGCCTGGCATTTGGCCAGCTGTGCCAAAACAGCTGGGTCCCTATCTTGAGCAGGGGAAGGCATTCTCCCATCTCAAACAAGTTTCCCCGCTCTGCCGTGAGCTAAGCAGCCATCTAGCAAAATAATGTAGATTAATCCAAATATTATCAATGCAACACTCGTCTCTACCTTCCAAGGTAGCGAGAGCCCATGTTGGCCGGCACGTGTAGGCTTTGCTTGGCTGGCCCCGAACACCCCCTCGCAGCCCCAGAGGCAGTGAAATTGTGGTTTCTGGCTGACCTTCTGGGGGCTGCAGGGGCTCTGTTATTGAGAGACTGCCTTGCACACCTACAGCAGCCTGACATGGTTGGAGAACCGGGGTGTTGATATCGCCGCTCTGCGATGTCTTACCAAAGCCCCATATCATTTCTTTCGGTTCCCCCGCTTGTCTGTCCACACTGACCTGCTATTGTTTGTCTTCTCCTGGGGCAGAGGCAATGTGTTTTTTTGTTTCCTAGCAGTAAGTGGGAGAGGAAGCCATCCTGGGGGGGTCTGAGCCTGTTGTGTCCCGTGGGAGACTCATTCACAGCAGCGAGGGACAGCAGCATCTGCGAGCCTGGCATAGTCCTACCCTGTCCTTGCATTTCTGAGCAAAGAGCTGTTCCTTAGATCTCCCTGAAGTCCAGGGTGTGCATCTCGCAGCTGCTGGCCAGCAGAAGATGCATCTGTACATATCTTTCAGGGTAAATTGTCTTGGCCACCCTGAGTCACTGTGTGGTGGACTGGGGTCCATGCCCACCCCGGAGGCCCCTGCCAGTGACACAAAAGAAAGAAATTTAAAAAAAAGTCTGCATTTTCCAAGCTCGTTTTTTTTCATTTGTTGCTGTAGGATGGCTTTTGATATCACTGCACAAATGGGCTGAATGCAAAGTACTTGGTTTTGCTTTGAGTTGTTTCAAGACGGTTCTTATAAGGCGTAACCACATCTCAATGTGCGTGGCAGTGCCTCTGATAGGGGATGCATCGCATGCTCGCATCTTGGCTGTCATCAAAGGCTTCATGTCCTCCAGCATCTAGAGGTTCAGTCCTCCTCTTAGATGGAGAATTTTGGCCTTTTCTTGTTCCAAACAATGACACTGAATTTGTAGCAGCTCCCTGGAAATATTTCTTTGTATTTAAAAAAAAAATCAAGACTCTAAATAGAAGCTCAGTGGACAGTGATTTTATCTTTTTTAAAGCCTTTTGAACTTTTCAAAGCTCCAAGTGTTTGATTTACTTTGCGGTTCAGATGCCAGCTCAGGCTGATTATTTTCGAGACTTGTTCTCTTGTCCCGGGTCATTGAGTTTTGCACTTGATCTTCAAGAGCACCTTGGCTTCCACTACGGGGTTCCTTTGGGAATATACAGTCTTGGATTCAGCTGCGAGGGAAGCAAGTACAACTCACCCCAAAGTACTGGAGTTGATTTACAGGAAAAGGGCCAATTTTTTCCTTTATCGCTTCTACTGTTGCAGAGAGATGAATTCTCCATGGCATAATAGCAGAACAAAAATAGATTGCTTCTGTAATAGACTATACAACAGGCTGGAATACATCAGCCTTTTTCCTCAACCGTTCTTTGACAAATGAAACTTTATCTAACCAAGTTCACCACGTCACTCTCCTTCTTCTTTTTGCTCCATTTTTCCCAAATTCTGGCAAGTAGCAAAATGGTCCTTGTGTAGTAACAGGACTGTTAAGGTCATGCATTGCCTACAACTGCTGCAATGCTGCTACCAGAGATATGCAGTGAGATTGTGAACACCCCGTTGCGTGTTGGATGGACAGAGGTTTCCATTTATGACACTGCTGGTGAGCACCCGTGGTCGGGTGCTTGGACTCTGGGTCAGGTCCTGGCCAGGTTTCCCCTTTATTTTGGGCTGTATTTGTTGTCACGGATAACTCTCAGCAATTTTTGCATTAAGTTTCCCATCCTGCTCAGTCTTGACGCAGTAAAGGTATTAGGGAAATGCCCTTGTCTACAGAAAACCTTCTAATTAAAACAACTGCTTGGCTCTGCGCTACTGAGAGCAAACAACTCTGAAGGGAGCATTTGCTTTATCTGTACGTGGAGAAAAAGCAATAAATGCTCACAATCTGGCTAAAAGTGGATGTCAAAGTGAAATCCCTGTTTTCAGGTCTACAAAAAGTAAAACCTTTTTTTTTTTTAAATTATGCCATTTTTCAAACATGTTATGGACTCTGGAGAAAAGCCATTCCTTTCACTCCCACTGAAATGTTCCCTTCAGCACAAGGACTTTACGGCTTCACCCTCCCCCAGGGCCCCAGCCTAGTGCTTCTGTAGAAAGGAATATCAGATGAGACCAGTTCCTCCATATAGCAGGATTATCTATCAAATGTGTGTGTTTTGACCTCATTTTCTTTTCCTTGATTTATCCTAATCTCCATTACACTTTCGCAAGCCCTTATGGGTGCTTGAAGGGCTACATGCTGAAGGCCCATCCAGCCCCAAGAGAAAACGCATTTGCTCCCGTCCCACCTCCATTGTGCAACTACCCGGTGATCTTTACTATCAGATTCAAAGGAATCACCCGTAACTGCAACATTAGAGAAGTGTTTTTGGAGAGTCTGGGTTTGGGGATGTAGAGGCTGCTTCTCGGCGTGACGGACACTGCACTCCCAGCACGCCTGTTGCTGCCTGGGGCCAGCGCAGACCCAGGTCATGCGAAGAAAATGTTCTAGCAGGAAAATGGGTATTTTATGGTGGGTGAGGCTGACAGTTGGGTGGTACCTCAAATCTCAGCAGGTTTCAAGAGACTTCATGTAGAAAGAACAGGTAAAACTTTTCTGCAAGAGCCACCTCAAGCAGACTTTCTCCCTGGGGTAAGGGCTAAGAGGTACCACAGGGCTGCGTGACCTCAACAGTGTGGTCAAACATTCCCTGCACCATTCATTGTCATCCCTGGGAGCGTTGACAACGTCCTTAAATATTTCATTGACAAACCAAAATGCACTTGCCCAGCCCCATTCCAGAACACAGCAACAGCTCCGCTCTGCCCCTGTGACATGCCAGAGTCCCTGGGTGACCTTCCTCATAGAATTATAGAATGGCTCAGGTTGGAAGGGACCTTGAAGATCATTGAGTTCCAACCCCTTGCCATGGGCAGGGACACCTCCTGCTAGACCAGGTTGCTTAAAGCCCCATTCAGCCTGGCCTTGGCAGGTACGTGGGGTTTGCCATGGCACAGGAGCCACATTGTCCCAGCTGGGGACAGGCCTGCAAAGGTGGTGACAGGAAACTGCTGGTTGCGTTCCAGCAAAATAAGTAACTGATGGGTTTTGGCACCGTTGCAGGAGAAGACCCCTACGACTGGTTCTGCCCCGCACCTTGAGCAGTGGCCTCACCAGGTTCTTCGGGTGAGGGCAGCCATGTTTCGGGCGAGGGCAGGGGGGATGCAGATGGCAGGCACAGTTTGTGAGGCTCCGTTTCTACCCCGGGGCCTGCTGGGCAGGATTGATTGCACCGCTCGGAAAGTGGCATTAGCAGATGCTATTGATGTGGGACTGGCATTATCCACAGCGCATGCTGTCCATGTAGAGAAATACCACAGATGGCATCATTTTTTAAAACCCCTCTGCCACAATCTTCTAAAACAAAACTTGCCATTTCTGTTTGCATTGATCCTCCTCTCCTGCTATTGATTTTTGCTCGTTGCCATTACATGAGAGGAGCTGGGAGCGGCCGTTGTCGCGCCGGCACGTGGATGGAAGGAAATCTTCAGATTTTCAGAAATCCTGTTGACAGCGGGGCGGGGGGACGCACTTTGTTTGGTTTGGGCCTTGATTTTTGTTTTTGCTCTATTCTTACTGCTCTATTTAACATCAAAATAACAGGGCTGTTAGACTGGCTACCAGGTCCCCAGATGGCCATAAGGAGAACTTGGTGCTGTATTTATGTGACGGCTGTACCATAAAAATGGATCAGTAAATGCTTCAAGTGGAGAGCTTGGCTTGAGCTGGGGCCCGTGACCTGACACGAGGTGGAGCTGAGGAAGGATTTCAGAAGCTGAACGATGCATTTCCAGGAGGGCAAGGAGGAACAGGATTTCTGGATAATGCAAAAGAAAGCCTGAGACCCGCAAGGTGTCAGGAAAAAGGCTCGGTCCAAGCTTTCGTCTGTGAAGGGGTAAGTTTGAAATGTCACTGTGGTTTTGAGCTTGCTTTCCATTTGCATGTTGCAACTTCAGTCCTCTGCTGTTCTCTGCCTTACTGATAACACACTGCAGAAAATAGGACATGACTTCGCCTTTACAGTTTCAAGGAAGAGAGTCAGGCCTGAAAGATTAGCCCTAAGGTCTGCACACAGACCCATATGGGTCTTCAGCAGCAGAGCTGGTTGGAGCCCATCTTCTCCTTTCGACCAGCTCATGGCCTCCTCTAGATGTCCCAGTGCAACCAAGGAGGCAGTGACCTGCCACAGGGCAGGATTTAAGGAATAAAGAGAGTCCTGGACCCTGGCATTCATAGCCAGAGCCACCATTACAGCAGTTGTAATGTGAAACTGCACCTTCGGGTAATACTAGGGGGAGGATCCAGGACTCAGTGACATCTTCCCACAAAGAAGCCGGGCCAGAAATGCAAAACCAGACTTTGATCTTTCCAGGCAAGTGCTGCAACTGTGAGTCCTGTCCACTCACTGCAATCCACGAGTCTCTCCCTGTTTTGCAAGCAATGACAACACCCTGTGAAAGGAGAGAGAAGAGCATGGGATAGGTTCACTCCTGCTACAAGTCTGATTTTGGTCTTGGAACCTGTTTTATGTAGACCTGAATTACAGAAAAGTCTGTGCTGTCTTTTGTACCAAGACAACTGATTTTTGGTGACTGCATTCTCTGCTGGCCAAGCACAGCCAAAAGAAAGGCCTGATGGACTTCTATGGGATGATGCTTATTACTGCCTTTAGCCTGCCAACTCAAAAGACACTTGTTTTTTAACTAATTAGACAGTACTTGTGTACTGCTTGATCAAGGACTTAGGGGACACAGCCCCTCAGTGGAAATGTTTGAATGTAGATGGGGTGTTTCACTCAGTGAGTTGTTCTAGTGCAAACAGGATCTTTTTTGAGGAAGACCTATAGATTGGGCTACACCAGGGGTAGGACACAGGACCCCTCCTGGGTACACCAGCCCCTGTAGCAAAAATCATGCACAGACATAAAGAGATCCACGTCTCCTCTGCCTGGTGGTGATCAGCTCAGGAGAGCTGGAGGGAAAACTAAAGAAAATCAAGCTCTGATTTTATTCTTACTTGCTCCATTCATTCATTCATTCATATGAATAATAATAATATATCTCAGCTCATTGAGGGTACAGACCTGATATTTCCAAATGAGGGGACAGTGGAGCAAGCTGCTAAATTAATTACAGCTTAATTAAATTAATTAATACAGAGAAGTGAACAGTTTTTCTGAGAGCTCCCATATTTAAGTCCTCAGCTAACTGGACACTGGCATCTGGAATCAGGGCCAAAAGGCAAAATTCCCCTTTTTTTCATGGGCAAAGTTTCAGGATTGAAAAACATGACAGTTGAAGAAATCCAGGTGCCTGGAATCCCCATTGTTAAATGCAGAGCATAAAGATTGTGTATGTTCTCAGTGCTATTACATTTGCAAGAGCAGACCTTTTCTTGCAATGTATTCACATGAAGTTTTGTGTCAAGCAGCAGATAATGGAAATCATCCTGGTTCCCATCACTTTGGTGGCAACCTGCCTTGAATACAACTTTCAGTTCTGGGCCACCTCATTAGTAGGAAAAAAAAAACAAACAAATTGGAGACAACTCAAAGAGCAGCTAGAATGATTTTGGGGTTGAAAAGATTGATTTATGAGAAAAGATGATGAACTAAATATATATATAATTTCACTGAGAAGTGACTAGGGTTATAGTTACTATGTTCAGGCAGACAGAAAAGAATTATTTTGTATGTACAAAAATGTGATGCTAAGGGAGGCACGATAAAAATGACAGAAGGGCAAGTCTGAGCTAAGAAACAGGACAAAATCTCTGTGAAATAGTCTCCTAAAAGGCATGGAAAAAAATCCCATCTTCTTATGAACATTTAAAAGAAGACAGGGAAAAATACAGATGATACAGTTATTCATCCAATTCATCCAATTGCTTTTTTATCAGTCTATAACCAAAAAATAAATTAGAAAAAAAAGGGGGGGAGGAGAGGGCTAGTTTCTCCTATCCTCAGTATTCCTTAAAAGTACCAGATGATACTTTCTTGGTAAAACCCTGATGGAGGAGAATTTTGTTCAGACTATGTAACTCCCTGTGGGAGATCTGGATTTTATAACCTTGGCAGTTCTCAGAACCCAACAAATACTCCCTCACACTGGGGACAACATGTCTACCCTAATTAGTCTGTGGGTTTTGCTGGGGGGTTTCTTTTGTTTATTGCACACTGCAGGACCCAGAGCCCGTGGGCGACACGTCCCTGTGCCTGGTCCCGTGCTCACAGCCGTGCATGGAGCCCAGACGGTGCTGGAGCTGCCACCCACCAACTTCTCACCGGGTCTGGGACCCTTGCAAGCGAAGAGCCATAAAGAAACGCCAAGTTCAGCCTCCAACCTGCTCTTTTGACATTGTCAGCTGTCTCCATACATTTGCCAGCAGTGCAGAACTGCTTGCCTGGCCCTGGTATATATGGGACATTTAGGCAAAATGGAGACTGGTAGCTGGATGACATTGACAAAATGGGCAAAACACTTTTACCAGCTGTCCACGGAGAATGGCCGAAGCCATGGAGGAAGCGGACGCTGGGTGGGATGAAGTGTTTTCATGGGACTCATTTTCTATACGGAAATGGTCTAGTTTGAGAAAAACTACATTGGTGCGGACCATCTGAATTCATTATCACCACTAACCTTGGAGGTTGCGGTCATGGGCCGCTGTGCTTGGAGCTGCACAAAAGACTGCTGTCGATACCCTATCCGGCCAAAAAATTCATGAAGAAATTCTTCACTCTTAAAGTGAGCTAATCAGCAGAATGGCTAAGGAAGTAGTTACTTCATTTAGATTGCAACAATGCTGGCACTCTGCACAGCAATGCCTGTAAAAGAAGCAGCATGCAACATTAAGTGATGTAAGTGCATGTGTCATTAGACAACCAAAGGGCTAATTTTTTCTAAATATGACATTTAAAAAAAAAAAAGATGCCTCATTTAAACTCGTCCAAAAGCTGTTAAACCATTTTAACACATTGCTGTTTACTTCTGAAAGACGTTGAGAGCTTATCTTATCTCCTCCTACCAGTGTTCGAGGCTAATCACAATATTTTATTGCATTCACAGTATGAAAATATCTTTTCTATTGCAGCAAGTCAGTAAAATGAACTTAGAGATTTCTACATCCTCTGGTTACCAAAGACCTATTCTTTTTCTTGTCCAAAGTGCAGAAAGCAGCTAAGAGATTGGAAGTGATGAAGGAACAGTGAAGCACTGAATGACACAGGCTCCTATTCATGGAAGTGAACTACACAAAAGCTTAATGGGAAAACAGTGGGAGCTGACTAAGGCTGTCCCAAAGAAGGAGGCTTTCCAAAATCCAGCCATCAGAAGGCTAGGGAAAAAATTCCACCACCCCTAAAATCAACGTTATTTGCCAAAGGGGAAAAATGTCATCCCAGTAATAAAAACGTTAGTTATCTGCTACCAGTGGAGCAGCCCGGGGTTACCTCCTCCCTGCAGAGCTCCAGACCAAGGGCAGTGTGTGGTACAGGCAATGTACATTGATGAAACACTCTGATACAGAGCACACACAGGGACTTGGCTTTATTTTGTTTGCTCTCCCTGCTTAGGGAGGGATGAGTAAACCAAGCACGTTTCCATCCATGGCTTTCCTGTTGCAAGAGGCTGGGGAGAAAATTTAGGGGAGGGCAGGAGGGACTGTAGCAAGCTTTGGGAGATAAAACCAAAAGGGAAACAGCAAAAGGAGGGGACAGTGTAACATAAAGGATCTGGAGATTTTCTTGATGCATATAGTAGGGAAATTGCTTTATTTTTCTCAACACTGAACAGATCCATGTTTTCCCCCTTCACCAGAAAAAAGCATGGTTTACCAAGGGTCAACAGATTTATGATTAGCTTTAAATCAGTGCAACTTCACCTGGGAGGTTTAGTTTTTGATGTATTCAGGATGGGGAATAAACATATGAATTATTCTGGTATAGTGGTAGTAAATAGTCCAACGGTCTCAGACCAATTTCTGTGGTGCCATATCTCATAAAGCCTGATAAATCCAGCATGTGCAGCTGCTGAGGCGTTTTGGCAGTAGAAAAAGTCCTATATACCAGTGAGTGTCTATATACCAGAGACTCTCTGACCACGTACCAACCCCAGCCCTGGCAACTTACTTTTGTGATGCTGAGATTTAGTTACAGCCCCAGTCTCCCGTGTTTTGGGTAAGGGATGAGGGTAAAGCTGGGGAGTGCAGAGGAACCATGGGGATCTTGCTGGACTGTGTCGCACTGAATTCCCCAGGCTGGCAGGAAAGTTCTGCGTGTCTGGATCTCTCATTTACGAGTTCATCACATTCATAGCAGGTCCAGAGATTTTTGGCTTTGTTGCTAACTGACCACTCAAAGTCCTTTTTCCTGTGCAGATGCAGTGATTTGAATTCCCTGGACCAAAGAATGGGGTCTACCCAAGAGGAAAATGATTTCCAACTCACTAGATCTGGGGAATTTTAGCTATCCCTCCCCCACTTACCAAAAACCTTCTCCATTCTATCACTCCCAAACATTAGAATAAACATCTTAGCAAAACACTTCTTTTTATTCCTTACTATTTGTAAATGAGATTCAGCTTTATATGCAAAACACCCCACAACTTTTTATTATGAAACATAAATATGATCCTTTTCATACAAAGTTGAATTTTATCTCAGGAGAAAAAAAATATCCCAATCATTAACTGGTTCTCAATATTAGAAAAAAACCTATTACCGTGTTGTATAATGAGAAAAGCTATCTATGCAGCTGGAACAGTGACTCTTGTGCCCACTACTACAAATTAAAAACAGAATTATAAAAATATTGTTGTGGATAATTTCAGCCCAGAAATACTGAGTGGCTCTTGTGAATGATCATGTTTTCACTAATGCTTTCTGGCAGAGCCGCATCCTTATTTGTGCTGAAATGACTGGGAGCTACTCACCA
Source organism: Limnodromus scolopaceus (assembly GCA_028565335.1). Taxonomy (NCBI): domain Eukaryota; kingdom Metazoa; phylum Chordata; class Aves; order Charadriiformes; family Scolopacidae; genus Limnodromus; species Limnodromus scolopaceus. The sequence goes on from JAOXNO010000070.1 coordinate 33,611,238, forward strand.
GGAAGAGGGTGGTTTAACGTGTTTAGGAGGCTTGGAGAGCTGTCTGAAAGCAGTCAATCAGTCTGCACTGTGATAGTCTGCTTCTGACTGCATTTTGTTTAAAAAGCAGAGGTAAATGTTGCCTGAGGAAATAAAAAGATTTGAGAGAAAAATGCGACTATGGAAGGCCAGCTGTCAGTTATCCAAAACGCATTACATCCTGGCAAACAAGTCTCTAAAAATCACCTCCAACCAATTTTCTCCTTATTTTCTTTTTCTCCGGCCACACACAATCTTTATTCCATCAGGGCACCTACAGAGAGCTGAAGGTCTCGGTTCCCTGAACACCACCACCACAAGGTTGGATAGACCAGCCCCAACGTCAAACAGAAGCCCACCAGGAGTACACCTTGTGTGTGACACAGCGGCGCTGAGAATGGCGTGTCTCGGATGGCATTGAGCACTGCACCAGGCTGCAGCAGGGCGAAAAACACAGCACCTGGTTGCTCTATATACGTATATGTGGCGGTGGCTTTTTGCCCGAGCATTTTGGTTTCAGCAGCAGCAGAGGTTGTCGGTTCAGCGTTTAGCTTGATATTGCTCTTTGCTCAGGAGAACTCCCCTGTTTCCTCCCTTCCCCCTCGCAGCTCTCCCCGTGCCTCTCCACGGTGCTCTTAGCACCGTTTAAACCGTGCCAGCGCATCCTATTTTTACACACTGAGAAATGGCAAACCTGTAATGAAATACAGGCGAGAGGGAGAGCAGTACAATAGGTGGTGCACAGCGCTCACCGTGCAGATGAGTATATAAAACCGCTGTGTGTATAACATCCCCGAGCCCTGCTCTACTTTGGCAGCCTATTTCCTTCTGGTTACAATTCAAGCTCTAGTGCAGCCTATAGAGACTTGTACAGATTTGCTTTGGGGGCTGCTTGTCTGAAACACATACCTCTGCATCTCTAGCCTTTCAGAGCAGTCAATATCAGATGGGATTTTTTCAGCACCTGATCTGGGAAAGAGCTCTCCAGGGCTGGTGTCACTGTACTCCGCATGATATATGTCCTTATTTCCCTGGCAGTCGGTCCCAGATGGTGTTTGATGTGGAGAAAGTTCTTCTTTCAAGCTGTGGACTAAAGCGACAGCCAAAGGACCAGGGGGCTGCTGGCTCTAGCCAGAGAAAATGACCCTCCTGCATGGAGAATTGGAAGAGAAATACGAGATGCCTGATTGCCTGCTGATGGGCATCATGTGAAGCTCCTGCTGAAGTTATTGCTCATCAGCCATTAGAGGCAATGAGCAACCATCTCAAATTCATGGGCAACCAGTGATCTGAACTGAGGATATTCAGGCTGACATTTGTGAGGGCACTGCTGCCTTTCACCAGGCAGGCAAAGGGCACCTGATGAAGTAGTATGATCAGGCAGCACTATTTGGCTGCTTTCATAATGTCACTGTCTCACGAAAGGTGGTAAACTTGGGGTATAGAAATCCTTCTGGCTTTTGGGCTTGTTTTATCCTCTGGCCCTGTCCTTTTTCCCCTTCGGTACCATAAAACATCATTCTCCAAGTGCATCCAAGTCACCTGAAGCCTCAGAGTGGCTGCATGTGAAGGTCTGAAAGCCTGCATGAGACAAGTCCTTCAGGGAAGCTAAAAAATGCCCATCCTATGGGCTTGTTTGGAAGTTGGGTTCCCCCCACTGTGACTGGGCCAGCCATGGGCACCAAGAGAAAAGGAGAATGCTCTGGGAGAAGGAGGATGGCAATATGGTCACTGTCCCTCTGTCCCTCCCTACGGATGCCCTTGTAGGTTGTGGTACATCTGCAGCCAGAGAGACGTAGTCATGGGAGGTCTAGGAGCATTACAGGGAGGATCACTCTCATCTGTCACTGCTTTTGCAACCAGGAAGCAACCAGTTTTCGGTCACAGACAGCTTTTGCATGCCAGAATTTGGTGTTGCCCAGCTGGAGGTGCCAAGGCTGGCTCCCAGAGTTGTGGCCACCACAACCCAGTGAGCCCAGGACCAGCAGCAACATGAAGCCCTGAGTGAAACAGGCCAAGCACGGCCAAGTCTGGCCAAAGTCGGTGGGATCTATAGAGGCAACAACGCCTGCGTAGACCAGCCCCAAGGGATCTAGCAAGAATAACAAAGGCATTTTTTCTTGAATTTATCCACTTAATACTTGTGCTTTCGCTGCCTGACACTAGGATCTGGCAGCAGTGCCAGCACCTGTAGTTTTCAACTCGAAATGTTTGCCAAACCTTCTCTGACCTGGGCAGAGCAGCTGAGACCCGAGCTCAGATCCTGGTTCATGTTTCTGCTTTTACCACCCAGATTTGCCCACTCTAAAGGCTGGACCTCAGGCCGGGTTAGGGTTGGTGAGCGCCTTTGCCTTTCCTCAGCGGTGCTCAACAGCCTGTGAAGAGGAAAGGCTTTGTTTTAGTGGGAGCAGGTGTTTGATTACCTCGCCTCTCTCTTTTCATATTAAACATATCCCCGCTTCACCTCTCTAGGAGGGATAAACTTGTGTTTGCGAAAGCGGCGAGGGAAATCACTTGAAAGGCGACATCGGAGGTAGGCTGGCTGCGCTGATGGTTTGATGAAACAAAAGAGCAAACGAATGAAAGGAAAGCGTTTAAAGTCTTTTCTGCCTGTGGAGCGCAGCTTGGAGCGATGCTGCAGGCCAGCCCCTCTCTGGGACAGGGCTGCCTGCCTCACGGCGAGCCCCTTCCCCAGCGGGCTGCCGAGGCTGGAGCCTTGGAGATTTACCCAGAAAAGGGGAGAAATTAAGCCCTTTTCCCCATCCTCAGTGCTGTCTCCCTGCTCGGATGCTGTGCTTGTGGTGGGTGCGCTCCTACTCCGGAGAAAGGAGCTGTGACATCCCCTCGCAGGACAGAATCCAAGGACACCAAAGGCGTCCCTGAAGGGGACATAAGATCCATTACTGCCCTTGCCAGGCTGCAATCAGGCAGCGGTGCCGTGCCCAGGCACAGCAGCTGAGGACTTGGCACCTAAGGTGCCCTTGGCCTGAGCCCTGGGCACAAGGTGCCAGCACCAAAAGGGATGGTGGGCTCGAAACAGAGAGTCGCTCAGGGGATGGACACAGGGACCAACATTTTTGGACGTAGAGGAGGAAGCGGTGGGGACCCTGCCTGGTTTCAATGTACCCCATGCGAACATTCCATTCCCTGGACTCAGGCCCAATTAAGTGAACAAGCAGAGAACTGTTGTCCAGGTTACGTCTTTGTTTCTAACAGAAATAGAAGGCGACCATGCCTCGGTGAATAAAAACCCATTGCTCCACTCTAACCATCTGTCAGTCTCCCTGCCATGGTGTCTGTGTGTTTGCTCAAGCGTTGATAGGGAATTACCCACCTTATATCATGGCAGATTGTCTTTCACCTTCTCACTACTCCAATCCCCTTGCGAATATTTTGGACCTTTGCCTCCAGTGGCTCAAATGCAGGTGTTGGATTATAGCCATGAAGAGCCAGGGACAGAGAATAAAGAAAATCTTGGGTGTCTTTGGATAAGATGAGGGTGGAAGAATTTGAGTCAGCTCTCCCAGAGTTTGCAGCTACCAGTGCAGCACTGGGATCAAAAGACCTATTGTTCCCCTTGGCACGAAGCTGGAGGATGTTATCTAGAGACTGGTCCAGAGAACAAACTCATGGCCAAACTGGAAACACTTGCCTATTGAAAACATCTGCTGTTCTCCTCTGCTTGTCATATGATTTGCCAAAATATATTTCTTGTACATTCCCAGCTCAGAACAGCTTGTTGTGAGGTTTAATTTGTGATGTGTAATCTTGTGACACATTGCTGCCTGATGATGTAGGACATGGAGATGATGAAAGAGGACGACTGCAGTGTAAACACACCAGAAAGAGTGCAGTGCCCAGCTTGGAACCTGTACAAAGTATTTTCATAAGCATTAGCTAGCTTTGCTGTTATTAGTCTTAAGAGCCAGAGAGAGAGAGAAAGTTCCCACAGCCAAAGATAAAAGACCTTTCAACAAATGTGCCTCGGAATAGACTGTCCTGCTTAAATTTCCAAGGTTCCTCCAACCTCCTAATGCGATAAAGATGAGTGTCCTACACTGGTATCGGAGCTCCTCACTCCACGTGTGGACATCTAAATACCTTCAGTCATTCTGTGCGCTTAGATGCCCTGTGAGCCACACTGCTCCCTTAAGAAGTCCCCACTGCATGGGGTGGAATACCTCCCCTGCCCTAGCTAAGTGCTGCAGCTCCATCCAGCCCTTTGGTTTAAGCATATCCTGAAGTGCTTTGCTGAATCACAGCAGGCCTTCAGTGCCGGGAACGGTGAGGATGCTCTCACTTCACCCCAGCTCTGTGGAGTTTCTCCAGGTTGGCCATTTCCAGAGTCAGGGAGTGATTCGACCCATCCAGAGCCTGGGACCTGAAATAGATGGGTTCAGTCCATTTTGTTCTGATAATGCTATGGTCTCTCCTCTAATGTGAGAGGGAACACAGGAGAACAACTTGGCAAGACATCCAGTGTTTAGACAGAGAAAGTCCCCCCATCCAAATGAATCTGGTCTAGGTGCTGATGTTCAGCTCTTTCAGCCAAAGAGGTGCGAATGCTCAAAAACTTGTTTCTTACTGATTTTTTGATTGGTTGGTTGAAAAAGGTTGAAAAGGTCAAATACTAGACTTTAACATTACAGTCATGCTTTATATGAAAAATGACTGTATAAATACTTTATAGAGGGCTAATGAACAATTAATGGTTATTTCAAGAAATGGATAATCAAATGTTATGGATTGTTATATGGTCCAACAGGTCAATATGTTGCTTATGACCCTGGCTGATTGCTACCAATAACACCTTGAGTGAAGTGATTACGACCAGCTTTTACACAAGATGTTTGTGTCTGTGCAACATCTATTAACCCTCTCTCCGCTATTTGAGAAATAGAAACCTCCTCTAAAACATGCTCAGGATTAATGGGTTATGATACGAACATAAGGCTGTGGGTTGTCGAGTAGCTCATTTGTAGCTCAAGAACTTGATTATAGATGAGCAGAAAGAAGCAGAGACAGATGAATGCAGGCTGCAAACAATGAACAACATCTGCTAATGGAACAGGGAAAGCGCCGAGTGCCAGAATTGTGCATCCAGAAATCCACGAGCGATGGGGCTTTTTAATGTGTGCTGGGGGGCTTTCGGGGGGATCCTAGAAATTCCTTCAAGGATTAACCACATGCTTAGCTGTCTGTCCTACTCTTTGAGAATTACAGCTTGCAGACCAGGTCATCTAGCTTCCATAGATGGGTCTGTGCAAGAGAAGTTGCTCCTTCATGATCTCAGCCTTGCTACTATACAACCAGTTCTGCTTTTAAGTAGTAAAGTAGCTCACTGGAAGTTGCAGGTTCTGATTACAGCGTGAAATGCCTAACCTTGGTGTACAGCGACTAGAACTGCGTTCCTCACAGCCTGAGATCTACTTCGTCTGAGATGGCACTGGGCAAAGGGGGGAAAAACAGCCACGCTGAACCCTCCTGGAAGGCACTGGCCACTTGCATGAGATGGAAATGCAGTCGACGGAAGAGCAGGGAGGGCTCGCTGCACAACCAGCATCCCGAAATGCAGCCGCTAGCGCTCAACGCTGCAAAGACCATTAACGCAGATGCTGCTTATTTGTCCTTGGAGCTGCGAGGATCGCTTGAGTGACGGCCGAGACATTTCACACATCAGTAAGCACATTTTCCCCAGGTATTTCTGATGGCCGTACATTTTGTTTGCTGACAGGTTTGTGGCAATATGCTCACTCCAGCTAAAAATTACACACTGGCTAACAGAAGAACAGACCTAATTTTCCTCGCTCTTAACAGTGGTTTTGCAATCAGTGTAACTTCAATGACTCCCTGCTTTTATACCAGAAATAGAGCTGAGGAAATAAGATTTAACAGAGTAGAGAGACGTTCAGCGTAGCTAGTGTAGGAAGGGAAAGATAGGCAGAGCCAGTTTTCCACTCCTCCTGATTCTGGCATTGGCCAAAGGCCAAATCTGCCACCCGTACAAAGTAGAGCAGCCTTCAGGCTGCTTTAAATGGCCTTGGTTTGTAAAAGCTGCTAGAGAGACTTATGGTGCTCATCGTTTCCACATCACCGTGTGCGTCCCCCTCCAAGACACAAGTAGAGCTGCTGCCCCAGTGTGTACAAACTGGTTGTGTTCCTTGTCCGGCTGTTTTAAAGTCTGTCCCATATGGCTGGTTTAAAGCCCATCCATGCCAGCCCAGCTACAAAGAGACATTAACACGGGCCATACCCTGTCCCAAGGAACATCAAAGGAAAGATTCCCTGTTTTGAGGTCTCTCAATCAATTTTTTCTGTCTTCTCTCATTTCTTCTTTCACCTGCTGAGTGTTAGGTGCTTGATCAGTCTAGTAGAACATGCAAATATTGCCATTTTTTCTCCAGAAACGCTGACAGCCATATGTGTACCTTGCCAATGACTGTAGCGAGCAGGAGATGCCACTGGAACATGTGCTCAGAGACTGTCCTAAGGAACTGGCATGAACCCCTTATGTCTGTGACCTTCAGAGGCTGCAGAAGCAGCTTCCCCCACTTTGCATTCCTTGGCTGGAAAGACAGCCCACAACGAAAGGACAAGGCAGGGGGGAGCTGAAGGTGGGAATTGGCTGTGTTCCTGAAGGCATTTCAAACCATCTCGAGCATAGAGGAGAAAAAGCTTTTCAGCAAAAGAATACCCCTCAGGTGCTTGTGGAGAAAAAACCCCATCCTTCCCTTGGAACTCATGTTGTCCTCAACACCAGTGGCCAAGTCATTACTGGGTGTGGGTTTTTTTCTTAATTCTTTATAGAAATCTCATCCTTGCCTAGCTTGCTGTGGACATTTGGTTTTTGTCCCCTTCTTTCACAAGAATGTAGGTAGAAATGGGCTAGGAAAGGAAAACTTTTCATTTGTGTGGGTGATACCGAAATGTCCACATCTCTGCTATGTCTGGATGCCCATGAGAAACTTTTGGCTTCCTTACCCCTGCTGCTGTGTCTCAAGTCAAGGGTGGGTGGCTGCTGTGGGTTCCCATCCTCACCCCACGCCTAGGACATCTTCCCAACTGGCTGAAGCTTATCTAACAGGGGGAAGGTGAAAAATAAACCCTGGTAGTTTGCCAGTGCCTCCTGGATGGGATGTGCAGCCTAGAGAGAGCAAGGTCTCTGCCGTGCTTGTGCTGGACAATGAAAGGAATAAATCAATTCATGTCCAAAAGTGGGAACTTCCGAGTTGATGGATGGCACTCAGTGAATATTAAACTCCCTTTTTTGTGGGATGGATGTGCTTCAGCCAAATAAATTTTGTCGGTTCACACTTCAGGTGAGGGAGCTGCAGTGAGCTATGCCAGTTGCTGAGGACTGGAAGAGAAAGCACCTGCCTGAGGCAAGTTTCTGTAGTGCTTCCAGAAGCAGCAATCTCTGTTTTAAAAGAAGCTTCAATACTACTTAGGGCTGAAATCAGTTAACTCTGAAAGATCTGAAAATGGCTGCATTCAGCAGGGATCTCACTATGGGGTTTTATTTAGCTATCTATTGAAATTCATAAAAAAGGAAATAAACTTAGTCTGTTGGATCCAGCTGTCTAACAGCTCATGTGATGCCTGTTCTGGTATTGTATTTTCCAGATCATATTCCAGTCCTCCTCCTCCTCTTTTCCCATGACAGGTGATAATATTAGCTTTTATCTGTTAATAAGATAGCATGGGAATTCTCATACAATTTTTAAATAGAGAGAAACATGTGATTTCTTTCACTCCTCAGCTTACACTGTTTCCTCTTGGTTATGAAGGGGACACGTTCTTCTCCGGGGCAGGATGAACCATGAACCCTGGTCCAAAGGGCTGCAGGATGACTCATGCAGCCATGGGGGGGGTCCCAAAGACACCACTTTTTTCTAAAACCTGGCCTGGATGGGAAGCAGGAAACACTTAGCCAACATGACCAAGTCAAGAAAGAAAACGTGAATGTTGGAGAGGAAGATGGGCCTCTTCAGAGGTCATCCAGTCCAGCAGGCTGCCCCACGGCAAAAGCAACTCAGCTAACACTACAACAAAAATTTCTCAAGCCCTTTCCTAAAAATCTCAGTGCCAGCTCTTAGTTTCCCAAATGGCTGGAAAGCCAAAGTCTCACCTCTGAGCCCATTGCATGGTCTCACCTCCGAGCTCATTGCATGGTCTCACCTCCAGAAGCAGCAGGTATTAGCAGATTAGAGTTGAGGACTCAGCCTTTCGAGTATAAAATTGAACAAAATCTTAAATATTGGCATATTATACACTCCATGCAGGAGGCCTGAGAAGGGAAGGATGGAGCATTTCTGGTTTTCACAGAGAGAACTTAAAGAAGATAAAGCCGAGTATTAACTTCTAAAATAAGGGCTGTATTTCGTATAATAACTTTCATTATCTGGTGCTGCTGGCCTGAGCTGTGTTCGTCAAGTGGATTTGTGGACTTCTAATCTGAAATGTTCTGCTTGTTATTACCCCGCTGTTACCGAACGACTCTTCTGTCAGCTGTGAAATGGGAAAGGCTCATTCCAGTTGCTTTTTCCTTGCTGAGCCTGTGGGACTCACAGGAGGTCTGACCCAAAGGCAGATGGAATCCAAGGGAAGTTTTCCAGCAAAGAGAAAAACCCTGTGGAGAAGACACTGCAGCTTCACTTCCTTAACAGCAGCTGTTTTTGTGGCTGATGGTGACACAACTGGAGAACACCAGGACAGGGATGGACTTTCAATACTCAGAAACCGTACTTTTTGATTTACTTCCACTTCTGTATATTTTCAGCATAGCAGAAGAAGCAGAAAGGGAAAAATGCTGTCCCAGGCCCCAGTTTCCTTAGTTTCCCTATTTGTGTCACTCTTGGAAGAGAGGGACTTTTTGGCCTGTGGAGAGTGATGCTAATTATGCCCCAGAACTCATGTGGAAGTTTCATTACTTACTATGGGCAAACGCTGCTGTTTGGTTGTAGTCACATCAGGCAGGGCATCACGGGGTCCTCAGCTGGCTTCCCTGGAAAAACAGGGGATAATGACTTTTTACATTCATTACCTTCTTCCCAGGCAGTTCACAACACACCACTGACTGCGACTCTTGGTAGACTTTGGGATTTGTAAAGCAATGAAATGCGCTGCAATACACTTTTCCAGAGGCTCATTTTTAGCACTTAGTCAAATGAGAGATTCTCCTTCTACTAATACATTAGTAGCAGCATAAGAGAAAATTCAATAGAGTTTAGAGAACACACTATCTACTGCCTTGTTTTTCTTTCTCTCCTGAAAAGGTGCAATAACACACAATAACGCAGCAGCGAGCTTGCATGTTTTAAAGTCTTTGCAATGCAACAGAACTTCACAGAATTTTTGCAAAAGTCTTTTTACGTGGCCTTGTTGTTATGCTGTCTGAGTACCAAAGGTTGTTTTACTACCATGTGGCATTTGGGAGGTCATCAATATTTAATCTGTGTTTTGATACTACACATTTGTTTTCTCTGGTATCTGATTCTTTCTGTGAAATGAGTTTGGCCTGTTTAAATTTTGCAACTTTCTGTAAACTAAATATAGAGTTTCGTAACTTTACCAGGTGGTACTTGTAAGGATCTTATGCAGAAAAAAAAAAAAGAGCATTTCACTATGAATCTAGTACAGCAGTACAGGAAGCTTATACAAAACACTGCAACAGAATAAAAATATGGTTTTTTTCCAAAATAAATAATTTGAATTGTTTCAATGTCCCCACAGCCTATCTGGTTCAGCTGGGCTCCTTTAGTTTTTTCTAAGGTATCATCTCTGGTGTTTTTCATGTGATCTGCTTGAAAGCTATCTGGATGTTCTCATTAGTGTTGGCTTTATACTGTCAGATGAGCATTACAGCGATGTAATCCTAATCTGCATTACCTCTGTTGCTTCAAGAAAAAGAATATCTGGAGCCACTGTTGTTTTGATACTTAGATGCTTACTGTCTGTTTAGAGAAGTCCTTTTGTTCTGTCGACTTATTCCATCATTATAGGGCCTGAATCCCTCAAAAATATTAATGCTCTTGTCAAGCCTGTGAGCTCAGGAATGTAGGGCTGGAAGGGTCTTGCATGTCACACGGGCGAGTTCCCTCTTACTGCAATGGTCTCATACAGCCCTTTCCATGAACTGTGTCAGGGCACTTTTATTTCCTCAGCTGTAAAATGCAGATTATTACATAAAGATTGCTCAAGCACATAAAATCTGCATCAGAGCCACACAGTTAACCCCAGACGTCCAGACACTTATCCAGAAACCAAGCTTTCCTCCCATGCGTTTGGATATGGAAAACCGGTTTAAGCACATATCTGGTACAAGATGAAGACAGTTCTAAGCAGAACATTTCCTAATTTATTATTCTCTTGTTTAAAGGAAAATAGAAACCACTTCATCTTAGAAGTCTGCATGGTTCAGCTTTCCCTCTGCTGCCCTCCTTCTTAGTCTTAATGCAGAGGAGTATCTGAGAAGCATATGCCTTTTTATTAGCAGAAGAGACAGGCTAAATTGGGATATGATTCATGCTTCCAATTTATGCCTTCTCTTCCTTTATTGTCAATGGCTAATGAGAGGTAATTGCAAAAGCTCGCAGAGGGAAGCACTTTTGGAAGGAGAGAAGAGAATTAGAGAAGGTGCGAGTAAGGTTGTTTTTACCGTTCAAAGCTTTTCATTCCACTGCTGGTCTGTTTGTGACTTTCCAAAGATGCTTCTGTCAGAGCTCGATATAATTTCCAAAAGTTAGAAATTGCTGGGGTGGACCAATACTTGTAACAGCACCCTGGCCGCTGCTCAGGATGAGTCAGGAAAGAGCCCACCTCTGCAACGAGCTGTCACTGAGTCCTCATACCGGCCCGATTTTCGGATGAGATCTCTACTGTGGGGTAGGAGCAACACGTTTTGGTGCTCCCTAAAGACTGTCCCAATCAAATTACTTGGACACAGCTCACTGTAGGCACAAAATGCCATCTATAGATGAAAGCCCTGAACCTCTTTATTTCACAGAAGAACTAGCAGGACTGGGTTCCCACAAAAAAGTTTGGAAGTCAATGGCCATTTCCCAGCATTAGGCTCCGGATTTCACTGTATTACACTTTTCCTGGTTTGCTGATGTTTTTTATTAAAAGGCTTTTGTTGAGAACGGAGGCTGGGTTCGGTACATGTCTATGAGGCAGACTGAGATCACTCACCAAGAGTCATTAGAGGAGAGTGCTGGATGAGATAACTTTTCATCTTTTGTCATTGATTTTAACCAGAGACCCCTCTAAGGCGGAGCTGGGAACCCCTATGCAGGGGCAGCCCCTGTGCAGACCTTTTCCAGGCGACACAGCTTAAGCCTTCAGACGGCTCATGAGAGCGCTGGCCCGTGAAATCTCAGTATTCATCAGCTCCCTCTGCCAGTATCACTCCTCTCTCCTTGGCTGCGAAAGGAGGGACTACGTGCCGAGGACAGGCTCGGATTGCCCAAATCCCTCACTGCAGTGCAATGTTGCATTCAGTTATGTAAAAAGAACTGAGTTAAAGGATACTGCTGTGTGTCCTGGTTGTTTCTGGCAATTTAAATGATGAAACACTATCGCTGCAGAAAAAAAAAAAGAGTTACACGACCAGACCCAGTCAGCTTGCGTCTTTAGAACTTCATACGGCCATGCTGCGATACCTCATCCTGGAAAAGCTGCAGCTCCATGTTGTGTTATCGCTGCACGAAGGGCTGATGTCTCCTTTGACATGCGATAAGTCAACCTTTAGTCTGATAAACCGTGGATAGCTAAACTGAGAACTAAGTACCATAAAGAACAACCGCTGATCAGTGATAAAAATAACTCGTTCTGCAGTCAAATTCTCTGATTAAAATGATCTTTCTTAGTTGCCTAGTATCAAAGGTAATACGTCAGCATAGTATGTCACATGAATCTCACAAGGCTCTCCTTAAACACTCTTTTGCCACAATCCTTTGCCACAATATTAGTGCACAAAGACTATGGCCAGTTGCATTGATGGATTTGCTCTAATTATCTCCTCATACTTCTTTGTCTCTCTGGCTCCATCTATCGTCTCTCATCTCAGACTTAAATTGCCAGCTCTGGGACATGGACTGCCCATTGAGTCTATGCCTGATGCGTCATGGTAGGAACTTCAGGCACTGGAGTGATGTGGGTAATAAATAAATGGATGGTGAAATACAACTTCCATCCAGTATAATCCAGCATAGCAAGATTGGGTTCCCAGGGAATGGCAGCATATTTGTTTTCCAGATCGTTAGCTGATGCAAAGGAAAGCAAGAACATTTATTAGCCTCCCTCAGAATCACCTTTAACAAGAATGAATATTCACCACCATAAATAAGACTTTCAATTAAGTCTGCACATAAAAATGCTCTACTGTGTCACAGAAGGCTGTGCTATTCAAAAAGAAGTGCCTAGGTGAAAGTATTTAAGGCTGTATTTGAGAACAAATTCAGCTGCCTCACTTCCAGTGTTTCACGGTTAATCACTGAAAGTTATGATGTTTTCATCTTATCTGAACGTCAGGCCACAAGTTGAGAGGCAGAAGAAACCTTGCGCTTGGTTTTTTTTCTACCTGTGTAATGGCAACCTGGCACCATAATTTCTTTATTGTTCAACTTCTACCACGTTGGCAACAGGTTGTGTGTTTCCCTGAGTAACACTAGCAAAGAGCAGTCACAGTACAGAGGTCCTCGTTACAGCCCCCTGGGAACGTCACCCCTGACACGGCACAGTCACCCAGCCGCCCTGTGCTGCTACACAGACCTGTCTCAGCATCTCCCTCTTTTGCAAAAAACACGCCCATTTTCAATACTGCCTTCAAAAATATATTTTTTTTCTCTTCACTGAAAATGAAAAGGAAAATAAAGAGAAAACAATGTCTCTGAAGCCAAATGTTGGCCCCAGGGAGAATAAAGGATAGACAACAATTTCATAAATGGAAATAAGTTGAACGATTTCTCCCAGTCAACCTTTTCTTTCCTGTCCACTGAGGGCTGTGATGAGCAACCACAGTTCTTCAAGGTACGTTCACCCCTTGAAGGACAGATGCATAAATCTCGCTCCCTCCTTCACGTATGTGAATTTATCTTTTGTAATAATACTCATCCTATTAAGAAGAACTCCAGAGGACCTTATTAAATACCACTGAAAAACATGATGCCAACAATTATAGGGAATCAATGAAGATATTTGCTGAAGTCAATAACCTAAATTACCAACAAAAAAGTGTCCAGTATAAGCAATTAATCTATACTTCTCTGGGATAAAAATCAGACCCTGTGTCTAAATACGGTATCAGTGGCAAGAGTAAATGGTTCCAAAAAGGATTTATCCTGTTGCAAGACTGCCATAATGCAGAAAAGTGGTAATCTACTCTGAAATTACAAATTAAATTCATTCATTTGATTCAAATAACTTCAGGAAAAGCTATATCAAACCTGGAAACCATGACAGCTGTGTCACCCCAAGTAACAAATACAATGAGGTTTTGAGATGAACGCGTACTGTTAAGCCAAAGAGAGTAATCTATGGGCAGTCATGGTTGAAACATCCTGATTAGCGTTAATTAAAATTCTGATGATCAGGTGGCTATGGAAGGGACAAAACTTTTAAAGAATTTAGGCAAGTGCGAAAGGCTGGAGATAGGGTAATAATTAGGAATAATATCTCTTGTTAAATTTAATTCCGTTAGCCTTGAAATTACCATGACAGATTTCAAATTTAGTGGCAGTTTTCCAGTCCCTAAAAAGAGCTTAATTATATAGTTTAAGACTTTGGGAGAACTGATTGAGATAAAGCTACATGTGGCCCATACCAACTGAGTGGTATGCTTGAATGGACTCAGATAAAGAAGGAATAGATATCAACTTGTTCAAGAAGCTTAAAACATTGCATACCTGAACTGGGTTTTTTTGAGACAACAAAAAGTTTGGATAACTTTTTAACTTTCTCTTTTAATTAATCACAATCACTCTCATTCAATTTGCCTTTCTATTTCTTGATTTCAGCTGGGACTAAAAGCAAGACAGAGATAAAGCAGCCAAAACTCTGAATAGTGCTGATACTAACAGAACTTCTTAATCATTGGAATTGGCCTATCTCTGGAGCTCAGGCAAGACACCTAGAAAGACGAGCAAAGTTCAAATCTGCAAGCTATTCCTCTGAGTTACAGGACATCTCATCACTGCATTTTATTAACTGCTGTTAGTTTAGGAAAAAAATATAAGATACTTAAGAAAATGTCAAATCCAGGAGTTCTGTCAAATGGAAGAAATATTTATTCTAATACGCAGTTTGTGACAAAGCTCTTTTGGGTTTTCAGGGCCAGGGAAAATCCTGAATGATGGATGGATCAGGAAGATGATTAATAGCCTGAAATACAGATGCAGAACTGTCTCTTCTCATAGAATCAAATTCAAGAAGATAGATGTTAATATTACTTTAAAGCCACCTTCATTGGATTCTGCCATATCTATGTAATACACTTAAATGATCTCATTGTCAGGTTAACTGAACACTTTACAGTTTTAAAGGCGTTTGTTCTCCCAAGAGCCCCATGAAGTAGGAAAATACAGTTGTCCTGTTATATAGATTTGGAGCCCTGGCACAGAGGTGCAACGTCACACATGGCAAGGCAGGGAATTGAACACAGCTTTCCTAAATCCCAGGTTGTCACCCTAACTACTGTTCCTACATGCTCTTTACATCAAAATGAATGGCTAAGCCTGAGTCCCTGCACTGTGTTTCCTTCTGTCTACATTAATCTCCAAGCACCATAGCAAACCTGCAAGAGTGCTACATCAAGAGGATAAAGCGGGTCAGCGGAAGAAGTGCCCCATTTATTACAGTTTCTTGTTCATGACTAAACTGATCACATGGTTTAGTATCCACTGCCAAAGAGTCAACAGTTCTTAGAGATAATCTTTCAACAGATAAGAATGGGATACAATACCTTACCACAGTACAAATGAGCCCTCAGAAACTATAAAAGCAGGTACAACCTGGACTGGATGAGAAGAAAAGCTTCATATTTCAGAAGTTAAATTCAAAAGAGGTTCTCATTTGAAAAAAACAAAACCAAACACAAATACCAAAACAAACCAAGCAAGACTGGTCATATGCAATCCACTTGGAACAGCAAGAAACCCCAAAGTACTTGTTCTGACACTGCTGAGCATGGAGGAGTCCTGGAACCCCACAGCTGCCAACCGCTGCAAGGACAACAC